>JAHHUM010002404.1:0-237620 GCA_036173005.1 Crenichthys baileyi
CACCAAATATCGGGCGCGGGAACATCGGAACAGCAGAAACTCAGCTCACAAAAATATGATCTGCTAGCAGATTCCGTTGATGCACATTCTTGACATCACAGAAGGTGGGGAGACACTCTGCTTTGGATCGAGGTATTCCTCTATATTTTGCTGGGTTTTGTTTTTCCTTCTTCTGTCTACATGTGTGATATAACAAATCACCATCTCCTCGGAGCAGATTTATGCAGGTCTAGGTGTGCCCGCGAGGTGATCCTTATCTGAAATGGCAGAGCCAATCTCCCCTGATTCACTTCTAAGTGGTCCCTGTTTATCACTCAAAGTGAGGTGGTTGTCAGCCAAGTCCTTTTCCATGCCGCGCTGACTTCTTTGCTGTTTGGAGAGAGTGATAGTCAAGCTAAAGTGCATTGTATAATAAAACTCAAAGAGCTGTGGTCCAGAAAAGGACAAGGTGGCAGGCACTTAGCCTCCAGTCCTCTATCTCAATGTAACGGACTCCTAATCTAGTAACCCATGAATCCTGCCCCATCTGCATGGTGTTTGGTGGTGGGGTGGAGAGGGGTTGGATTTTCTGGCTTGTTACAGGCTAGAAATTGGCATGCATCTTTGCTGTTTATTTTATCTCTGTGTACATACTTCTGAAGGCAGTGTTTTGTCTGACTTAAATGGCTTTGTTTGGTCTTGATATCTCTTACTGCAGCTTGTCTTTGCTTTATGGATTTCTGGCAGCTTCTTTAAATAAGTGATCATGCTTGACAAAACCCTCACCTTGACTCCTGGCTGTTTGTTTTCCTCTGCTTTGTTTGTCTTTATGTTTTATTCACATCAATCATTACCACTGGGAGCAAAAGTTTTATTTATTCAAGACCCAATAATGGTATTTAATCCTAATTAATATTGTAGCTCTGAATGACTTGGCATTGAGCACATCAAGAAACCAAATTAGACTTTTCTTCACATCTGGTGTCAGCTTGAATGGGCTTGAATAAACAGCAGTCTGAAAAAAACAGGAAGACACTCCCTTTACGCAAAATGATTATGTCCTAATTGTCATGCGCAGCTGTTTGTTCTAATAGATTCTGGATGTCATTGTTGGAGCAAGTTTTTTTTTTAATAACTGCAATCACGTGGAGATGGAGTCATACTTTTCTTATGGTGCTGCCAACCCTCTGTAGTGGGCCCTTTCTTTTGCTGAAACCTGGGCAATGCTTTAGCGTGCATCCTCCAGCAATTTCAGAAACAGCTGCCAAAGCTGTTTGAGAACAAGTAGATATTTAGACTACTTGAAAGCTTTTGCAAACATGGCACTCAGAGCTGTGAAACCTGCCAGGAAGGTATCTGGCTCCTTTTTTGTCTAAGAAAATATGTAAAATCAAGAAAAGAAAATATTCATTTTAAAAAGTTCATTAATTCCTTTCATTCTGGTCACATATAATTCAAGGCAGATAAAAGAAAAATACAATTTCTTTCTTATTTTCCCAATAGGAACAGCACAACATAAAGGCTTTGTTTTAGAGTTGTCAGTTGAAATGTAGTTTGTTTCATCGCCTGTCCTTTCTTCCTGTTATTTTCCTTATTTCTTATTCTCTTACCAGCAAATCCACACAAAGAGATATTTGTAGCCCCAGGATCTTGATGAAGCAACTAAATAGAATATTTAGCTGGCTGTTTCAACATCACGGGCTTTGAAAAGTGCTCAGTTGAGCTTTCAGGGTGCTAATTGTGTGGATTTAGGTTAGTCGACCCACACTGATAGTTTTCAAATAAAGCTTTTTGCTTGGTTTTTGGCAGCCTCTCCTTCATTAGAGCTTCAGTTTATTTTAATCCTCCACTAACCTGTTTCATTGGCCTTGTTTGTTCTTATGGAGAAACAATATGTGCTTTATCAGTGCACTGTAGTGGCTGAGGGGAAAAAATGTGAGAATAGGCGCAGCACCTCCTCCTGAGCTCAAAGAAGCATGTGTTAATGATGTTTTTAATTCAGGACTTATATTTTGCTTTTGTTGCTATAGCGATGAAGAAAATTGAGATAGTCATTTGTGCTCCAGTTGTATTTGCTTTGAAAGACCTCTTATCAGTTTGAACAAAGCACTGAATAAAGATTCAATGCAATAACCATGAATACAATAACCAAAGCATAAAATACATTTGGCATTTTAGTTTCTCTATAATGTTATGTTAAACAAGAAATCATTTGAATATCATGTGAATCATGTGAAATTTAAATAATATGATATAGGGTTTTTGTAATGTTTACAAATGAATATCAGACAAGATTAGCGTAGTGCTTTCGTATTCAGCCCCCTTTACTCAGATCCATCTAAATTAAATTCAGTAAACCAATAACCTTCAATAGTCACGTATTTTACAAAATAAAGTCAAGCAGTGTGTAATTTAATCTAGGAATAAAAACAACTGTTCTATGAAGGCCTTGGAGGTTTGAGAGCCAAGAAGAAAACTATTGTTAAAGAAAGGTTGTGTTTAGAATTGGGCAAAAGCGATGTGGAGGACACCTGTGGAAGAAGATATTATGGTAAGATGAGGCAAAAATTGCTAAAAGCTGCATGTGGCTGAAAGCTGAAACTGCATTTCATCCTAAACACACCATCCTTATGGTGAAAAATGGAGTTGGCAGCATTATGCTGTAATAAGGCTGTTTCCCAGGAGGAACAGGGAAGCTGGTCCGAGTTAAGGGAAAAGATGCATACAGATGATCTCAATCATGAAGGAAAACCTTCAGGAGTGAAAAAAAACACTTGAGATTGCAACAAAGACTTCAGATTGTACCACAGATTATTATGATTTTTATCAAAGCATTTTCATTTGTTAGAATAGCTCAGTCAAAGTTTAAACCACAATCCAATTAAAAATCTGTGGCAAGAATTAAGAATTCTAAAAACTCAGATGTGCTCCATCTAGGCTGACTAGACTAAACTGTAATTGCAGCGAAAGGTGCAATAACAATTGAGTTGTTCATTCTATGGTGAGGCAAAATAATTTTAGCAAAATCTCTACTGCCGATAAAAAAGCTTTGGATCTCCAATGCCTATGTTGGAAAATTTCCTCTTTCCTCCTCTCCAGCAAGTTTCTGGAATGAGGATAAGAAAAGAAAAAGTATTGTATATGCTATATGCTATATATTGTATATTTATATTCTGTAAACAGAAATAAATAAGTAAAATCCATGTTTAATATTCCTGTTACTTAACCAGAACCCTCCACAAAAATATACTGAAGTGTGTTAATGTAATCTGACAAAATGCGAAAAAGTTCATATGAATGCTTTTGCAAGACGCTGTAAATCCAATGTGTTTTACTTTGACAGTATTGTTTGACAGGTTTTTATGGGATCATGAAATTTCAAATTTTTTCTGTGTCCATCATAAAATTAAAAAGGTTTACTTGTGTTTATGTCTGAAATTTCACAGTATCATTGACTGTGTGGTTTATTCGCTGTAAAAACTCTTAACGAATTCTTTCTCATCACACATCGTGACATACCTGTTTTCTAGCTCCAAAGAAAGGTAGCAACATAAACTTCTGTAAATCTGCAAATCTCCAGAGAAATCAAAGAGCCCTACATTGTTCAGAGGAAAACACACACACTCATGTGATCACTGTGACTTTTACAAATCAAAGTCTCAGCCTATACACGTTTTAATTTTTTTTTTTTTACCTACTTTGTGCCTAAATTGGGTGAGCGGAAAAAATGAGGACATGGTTCAACCTGTTAACACACATGCCATCTATTCTCAGGAAGAGTATCAGAGAGGTCCTCAATTATAAGTCTTGCAGTTACTTTATTAGCTGGAAAGTAATTCAATAGACGCAACAGACCAGAAGCAGTTTTGGGTTACGAGGTCGCTCTCTCAATTTCTCTCAATTAGTCCCTCTAATGACAAGATAAAGTTTGGTCATATTTCAGCATTGGAAGCAGGTGATAATGATGGATGCCGTGTTAATCATGCTACTCTTAATACACTTAGACACTTAATACATTATAAATGTATCCATCAACCCATCAATAAGCTCTGCTGCCACCATTTATGAAGATGTTAATATTCTTTGTTTGTGGAAGATAATGTGTCTCTGTGAACTGAGAAATTAGCTGTGTAGGATGCTTTTTCAACAACAGGCTCTACGTAGCCTGAAACAGCACACTGCTGTTATGTTTCCCTCTGGTGAACAGTAAATAAGATAGTCAGTTTATTTTCAAAAGAAACACAAGAAAGTCAACGTAGCAGCAACTGGGGTCAAGGGTTACACTTTGAATGTGTAATTACTTTGGTCAGAGACACACTGGGGTTGTTAGATGGTCTTTTCATATACACGTATGGATACAGAATAAATAACGACTACCAACACAAAATACTATTTTCTCTCTCACCCAGCTCCAGCGATAAAAACATGTAGATAGTTCTTGGAATAATGTGGCATTGTTTTGAGATAAGCTACCTCTGTTGTTTCTTTCTTCTCCTTAGTGCAACAATATTGAACAACAATGTTCCTTCCTAGCGGAGATTTCTCCCTTCTTTTTAGGTTGGTAGATCTTGCTGTGAGGTTTCCATTTACACCATTTACAAGAGAAGAAGAAAGAGTCCAGTATATTGTTTATATGTTGTCCAATGCAATGCCCATTTTTAGACAAAATGCAGTTGACACTGTAAGATTTTTTCATTGTTTTTTTGTTTTTTATTTATTTATTTCGATTTTTACAATTTTCTCTGCCAGCATGTTTAATTACACACATGGGATGGAAAGCTCTGAGTTTGTACAGAAGGAACAGCAAAGTTTTTTCAGTATAAGTACCTAGACATTTAGAAATAACATCAATTTAAACGTACCCATGGTACTTGTAATTTTGTGGAAAATGCACTTAAAATAAGTAGCTATCCCTAGTATATATACCACCGTCATGTGTATTTATATGGTGTTTCAGAGGTGTACATAGATGAATACATGTTCCACCAATAGTATTATTTTGCAAATGATACCATAGGATATGTAATCGTGTGGCAGTTAAGCCAGGTTGCCAAAGATTTAGTTGGACAAGTCAAAACTTTGTGTGACATATTTGTATGAACTCCTATATGTAAAATTATCCACACATACAATATACATACAAAATGTCAGTATAGTCTATGCAAATTTTGTAGCAATGACCCTATAATGACTTGACTTATTCCTTTTCCACATTATGCAGACCCTCTGGCATGCCAAATTCTTGGAGTTTCAAATTCTTAAGGCGGAGTTAGAACCATTTTCTGAATAATTCTGATAATAACTCTGTGACAACTTGGGAGCAATCATTAGACTGTGTATAGAACACAATAACTCAGTCTGAGTTGGGCAGGTCATCATCAAGTAAAAAAGGTCATTATGACAAAAGGTAGCTTTGTAATGTCTCTATGGAGTAGCATCTTGTAAATGTCACACCCTTCATCCCTGTACACATGTAATGCATTAAAACTGGTGCACATCATAACATGGGCGGTTCAAGACAGGGGCCAGTGCCCCTGCAGAACTGGTCCTGGCCCCTGTTATGGCCCCTGTACTAAGGACATAATATTAAATCAGTTTCATCTTATAGTATACACTGGCACAGAAACCATACCTAATTGCTCTTGGACATATTTAATTTTTTTATCTTTACAGTTTTAATTTACCAATGAATTAAAAAATAAGGTTTTGCTCTTTGTTCACATTCTGTTCATTTTAGACCAATTTAGATATGTTTTTAGATTTGCCAACATACATGGCAAATTAGGTTAGTGTGACAGCAGCTTAAGTAAGTGGGATGTGATAGAAATAGGTAAATTTACTGAGAGAAGACTTTCTAAATCCTAGGATTATCCAATGCATTGGGTTTTAGCTGAATAGGTCTACCTTACCTGGATACCTGGCCTGGAACTTCACCAGCTGCAAACAATTGTTTTTTACAGCTCAGGTCAGTTTGCTACTTCATCAATTTATACCCCTTCTTGTAGCTTCATTTCGTACCAACCTACATCCTTTCTGCACTCATGTTCTTAACTGTTGTGTATGAGTTTACTTCACTTGGTAGTTAAGTTTTTTGATGGCAATTTATATAAATAAATAATAATAAAATCCTCAAATCTCAGTTAGGATTTAAATTATTATATGTTGTTTTCTGACCATTAAACTCATTTTCATTAAATGTTTCTGTTCCTTGTTTGGGCCATTTGATTATTATGAAATATGACAGATTATGGCAGACCATGATTATAGGAACTTACTTTAAACCATCAGCTGTCAAAGTAGGTACAAAAGATCCATACAGTGGGCACAAATTGACACTTGAATTGAACTTTAAACTGTGGTGTTGCAAATGGCTCCTATTCGTACCCAATAGTCATTATGCCCAAAACACATTATTTTTGGGTGGTACTAAATTACCAGCCATTAAAAAGACACAATGGCAATGGGGCAAAATGACCAGAGCTGATCTTTTGCATCAACACTTGGGGCTTTTGAGAAAACGTCTTGCATGAAACCTTCAAAAAAAAAAAAAATCTGAAACAACTTTTTAAAAATTCTTTACCAAATTACTCACTAACCACAAATACATGACTGAGTACTCTTTCATACCTTTTGTACTTGTATGTTTTGCTTGTCTCTTACAACCTACTTGTCTGTTTATCTTGCACAGACCCAGCGCCGTGTGACCTTCCATCTTCCAGATGGTTCCCAGGAAAGTTGCAGCGACAGTGGGCTGGGGGACGCGGATCCCAGCAGCACAGCCAGCGCCATGCAACCTCTCCCCCTTAGTTTCCCCCAAGATGAGTTCTATGAGCAAACGTCGCCTAACAGTCGCACTGAGGGAGATGGAAACTCAGATCCTGAATCTAGTGAGTAGTGACCTTTTGCAATGTTGAGCAAAAACTTTTGTTTTCTACATTTATTTACTTTTGTGATTTTGAAGGCTGACAATTTGACTTGACTACCATGTGTGTTTTCAGACAGCGTTGATATTCAAGGTTACTGCTCTATATGTAATTGTGACAAAACAGCCTTGCAAAGACTAAAGAAGCAGGTAATTTTTGTCAAAAACCTAAAACATACCAGTCGCACATTTTGGATAGGGATACTCTTAGTGTTTTTGAGGCTTTCTGCCAGGGGCGGCATGTGGCATGGGGAACCACAATGCAAAATAAAAAGTTATCTTTCCATTTCGGACCAATAATTGTTTTCTGTTGACATACAGTTGGTTGTACTATTGATCATTTGCATGTCTAGGTAATAAGAATGCACACATTCCTGTGGTGTGCTCATTTTCACCCCTGTAAGAAAACATTGCTTTACATCACAGGTGGTAACTTATGCAACTTATGCAACTTATCTTGAAGTTGCATTTTGATATGCAGCGTGTGATTTGGTGTTAAATTAAAGTGATATTTCTATGTTTTAAGACATTTGTTCAGCATTTATCTATATGTTTCAAAATATTACATAATTATAATGGTCAAACCTCTACAGAAATTTCTACACTGGACAGAGATTTCTCAAAACAGATTTGATGATTCTGAAACCTATATTCTATTTATAAAAGCCATCAAGACAGCATTTTCAGTGCTTTCTTAGAAGTATGACCACTACAGATTGCAGAAAGTGTGAAAACCACAATATATACTATAGAGTGGTACAACCTGGACTGAATTATTCTACAATGGTACGAATGCTTAAAATTGTATAACTGCACTAATGCTCTGCGTGCCCTATTTCAGTTTTTCTTGAAAATAACCCAAAACCCACCTCATTTATTTTAGATACACAAATAAATGGGTTAATTTGCACCAAGCTACAGTTATTAAGGAAAATAAATTTTGTAGAGCTGATTTTTGTAAATGTTGAGAGCTTGGCTGTGTAATGAATGCTGTGAATTGTACCCCTGAGGTGGGAACTTTGTTGCTGAGATTTTCGTAAATGATTCACAAGACAGCTGTCACTGCATGGCTTACTGCCCAGCGATGTTCCCCATAAAAAGCGTCAACTTCTTCCTCATGCATATACAATACTTTTTCTTTTCTTATCCTCATTCCAGAAACTTGCTGGAGAAGAGGAAAGAGGAAATTTTCCACCATTGGCATTGGAGATCCAAAGCCTTTTTATCGGCAGTAGAGATTTTGCTAAAATTATTTTGCCTCACCATGGAATGAACAAGCTTCTCTGTTCCCCATTCAAGATGCATATTCCAGTCCTAGTGAATCAGATTTTATATTCTTAAGGTTACCTTGCTTCACATTCTGCAGACAGAACAGAGGCTCAGATCTTCATAAGCCTTTGGTCCTTCTGTGGCCCTCTGTATGTATTGCCAGGATTGCTTTCAACATGACTCTGAAATTGTCACGGTCTGAGTTCGTTTAGGACCAAAATGCACACAGGGACTAGGGCTCGGCATGTGGCAAAGTAGATCAGTTTTAATAAGGCTTCAAATCAGCACTTACAAGTTTGCTGGGAAGAAATACTCCATAGCACAAATGCAGGAAAACATGAGGACCTCGAGGAGAGACGGGACATTGCACAAGGAACCAACAGGGAATGATGAGCACAACCAGATATATAAGCAGGGAGAGGTGGAGAATGGACCAATGAAGGAAGGCTAAGGTGATCAGAGGAATAGTGGAAACAGGTGCAAGAAGCGGCTGTAGTGACTGAGGGAATGAGTGGTTACTATGACAACAGAGCAGAGGGAATGCAGAGGAACTAAACTAGACTGAAAACTTAAACAAACTAGAAACCAGGAAGTGGGAGACTGGGTAAAAAGAGACAATAAATACAGAACTAGCAGGGGGAAGCAGAGAATGTGAAGATCAAATCAAATACAACTAATTTAAAAGGAAACAAACCTCAGAGTAAACAATAACTGAAAGGGATCTAAGGACAAGGGAAGAAACTACTAAGGGACACGAGTTAAGGAGAGTTAGAACACAGAAAAACACAAGGACATAAAGAAGCAGTGAGTGGACCTAAAGAATAATAAGAAGAAGGCAGAAAGAATACATGACAGAAACTATAACCAAACTAAGAATCACAACATAAGGAAAAAATACTTCACAACAAAACCCAAGACAAAGCCAAAACTGGCAGATCCTGACAGAGTTACCTGTCAAGGAATGTTGTTTTTCTCTGTGTAGCTGAAAAAGAAAAAAGTAATACACAGGATTGTGAAAAACAGATAGCTTTGCATACACCCACATGTAGTACAGTGCCTGTGTCACTGCTGTAAGTGAGACAACAGGCCTTGGCTCCTGCCCAGTTGATGGCCTGGCATTTCCGAGGCTGGAGTGTTAATGTGGCACCTCTCATCATTTTCTTACAGAGGTTTTCCCAATTTGGGATTTTATTCCCCTTAAAAATGGCATTTTATACCTGAACTCACCTCATGTTTTTAATACCTCTGCACCTATATACAAACACAAACACTTAAACATACATCCTTAGATCAAACCTCTTCTTACCAAGCTGTTCTCTTTATTGCATTCGCCAGGTCGACGGCAGTGATTCATGTATGTGATTCATTCACACGCCGATGCAATTATTCAACATTTCCTTAATATTCAGTGACATAAACATGTAATACTTCATAAAACAGCTCAGATATACAAAATATACACTTATAATTCATTTTTCTCCCTGGGGCAGTGTTTGCTGAAGTGCAGTAGTGTTTAGGTAGAGAACAATGTTAATGTGACAAAATGCTTGTGTATTTTTCCAAATCGCTTCACCAAGAAGCACCATAAAGTGCAATGCCAGAGTCAAATGTCAGTAATTGGATATGAGAACAGCTATTTTTAGTTGTTTGACCACAAAGCTCCTTCTAATCCTGTTGTCACAGAGATTTTACAAATGTCAGTGTAGGTCTCACAGATAAAGTGTTCAAAGCTCGTTGAAGCAGACAAGACCTGATCGTATTCAAGGATTTTGTTTAAGGGGTGTGAGGAGATTATTTAATATCCATACTCATATTGTTATTAAATTCATTAACATATCGCAACATTTAGAGATTTAAGTCGTGCATTAGAAAGGCTCTTTATTTACATTCCATTCGGCTTCCAGTCCAGCTAAACATTTGCCCTCAAATGCAACTGAATACCATGCTTACTCTGACATTTTTTGCATCATTTCGAGACAGTCATCTGACTCTCAAGCTTGGTTTTCGTCTTACACAAGTTAAGTCTGATAAACTCTTGACTCTGTTCTGCTCAGTTCAAAGCGGAGACAGCTCTCGTGTGCATTGACGGTCTCGGAGATGAGTGCGTTTGGAGAAGGGGTGCTAAGATGGATTAGATATGGTTTTATCAATGAGCACCAGAATGGCATGGTGACTGCAATTCCTTATCATATTGTCTCAATTTGCAAAGCAGGAAGAACAAGAAGAAGAAAACAGAAGAAAGATGGGAGAGGGAAGGGGGAAAGTGAGCTAAATGAAATTCAGTTGTGATGTTAAAGTAAAGAGTGGTAGGAGAATACAGTTTCTGGAGTCACAAGTTGTATTGTTTTGTAAAAGTACAGCTTGGATCTGAATGTCAACTCAAACTGAATAATTGTCAGTGCCAAAGGCAAGCCATGTGGCCTTCTTATGACAATGAATTTCTCGACTCCTCTTTAAACCTGCATCTTTATTAGACCACCTTCTCTTGAAATAAAGTTCATATGACATTTTATGTTTCTGTTATTTATGAGTTGGGTGGCTGTTCTCTTTATGGGCTCTTGCCTCCCCCTCAGGGCTTATTTCACCACCTTCCCATCACTCTTGTGCCGTCGCCTTTTCTTGTCACATTTTGTTTCGAAGGGTTTGATTGCTCCGTCTCTGTCCCGACAAATAGATTAGAATAATTTGCATCCAGCCTCCACACATTTTGTGACAGCCTTTTACGGCATGGGAATTTCTAAGCATTTAAATGTGGTTAAATAGAATCTGACCTTTTTGGCAAATTTGCAGCTTTATTCCACAAAAACATAAAAATGAGTAATGCTAATGTAATGAATAATGCTTTCAGATTCATATTACTTCCCTTACATAACATACAACATTGCTTTTGTTTAAAGTTCATTTACTTAATATAGTGACTTTTATTGTATATTTTTTCTCTCCAGCAGTTTTACTCAATTGGTTTTGACACATATTTTCCAGGATTGCAAGAGGACAGTGCCTTGATATTAGAACATTATACTTGACCCAGTTAAGCTAACACGTTTCTTTCTGTGGATATGTTGATGTTTGTTGTAACAGTGACTACTGGCTTCTAGCCATCTGTTAAGCTACATTTGGAGTGAATTTCATTTTTTATTTGTTCTTTTATTTTTGCAGCTCAGTTAATGCCATCCCAGCAATTTTGACATGCAACGCATTCAACAAAATGATACAAATCATCATGTGGAAAACAACAATCACTTTTAAGCCTTGAGACAAAGTCCGCCAAAGTGGGAGCAAATCCCTGAGTCTAAATCCCCTACATTTTTCAAACAATACACATTTTTCTCTCTTGATGATTTGTAATACACTTATTTCTTTCTCCTGTTGTCTGAGTTTTGGGGATTTAGGAGTTTGTGCTTTTTGCCCACTAACAAGCAGCTCACTAAAAGCAGTTCCGATGCTGGGCATTAGTCTCCCAAAGACACATGAGAAAGACCATACAGCATAGTGCCGTATGTTAATCTGTAGCATATGGCTTTCAAATGACCCCTTATCTGTCTGAGATCTAATCTTCTATTAAAATAAGCCAATCCTTTTTAAATACTACAAGCATCATACGATTAAAGTTTTAAATGTGTTCAATGATGTATTGTAAATGTAAAGACTTGACATAAAGGTACAAGTTTATCAACACACAGATTATGATCACTTGTTTAGAAATGATTTTTATCCACATATTTTACTTTGGGCACAGTTTTTTTCTTTTTTTGCAAAGCATATGATTTCTGATACCGGGAGACAAATAATCTGATAAGAGGATTGCTGAATTTGTCATTTCTTGAGTTGCCTTCTCAAATCTTTGGTAAATTTGTAAAGTCTCTAATATGGAGTTTCCAGTTAGCTGATATACATCTGCCTTTTTTAGTTTTGTGAAAGACTGTTT
Source organism: Crenichthys baileyi (assembly GCA_036173005.1). Lineage (NCBI taxonomy): Eukaryota > Metazoa > Chordata > Actinopteri > Cyprinodontiformes > Goodeidae > Crenichthys > Crenichthys baileyi. The sequence continues at coordinate 12,099 of JAHHUM010002404.1, forward strand.
TATTAGATCAAGGGTGCCTGTTACCAGGCCAGAAAGGAAATATAGTCCCGGCAGCTTCCTTTAGATTAGCCTAGGGTTCTTCTCTCAGGGGGAATGTGGCTGGAGAAGAGTGTACAGAGGGAACCCCATTTAGATGACTAGACCATCTCAACTAACATCTTCCCATGCAGAGGACCAACTTCTCCACTCTGAGCTAACTCCAGATGATCGAGTTTTATTTCTATAGCTAAACCAATCAAGCTAAGAAGTAAGCTAACTTTTGCCACTTGTATTCATAATCGTGTTCTTTCAGTCATGATCCATACCTCATGACCATAGGAAAGGGTTGGAACATAAACATATCTATATCAAGAGGTTTGCTTTTTGGCCTTAGGTCTTTCCTCACCATGACCAATGCAATGTCTAGATAACAGCAGACAAGGCTTAAACTGTCCGCCTCCTGCCCCATCTCAGTATAACTTGTGAACAATACGCCAAAATAGACCCACACTTCTGCTTAAGGCAAAAACGAACTCCCAGCCTGGAGGGAGCAATCTACTTTTTTTCTGACTGAGCCTTCTCCTGATCCACAAAACATATGTGATCTGGAGAACCCAGTCCCACAACTCTATTAGCAACCCCATGAAAGTAAAATTATTGTCCACTGTTCCACAGCGAGCATGAAAGCTTCACTTCTCCTCCTGAATCCAAGCTTTGAAAATCCAATAATCTCCTATCAAACCCTTGTCAGCATTGCAGTCCTCTATGCAACACTGAAAAATAATTTCGAAAGTTACAGCCCAACACTGAACTTAAGCGGTCGGTCTTGGTGAAATCGTACATTACAAAGGTATTTTTAATAGAGGGGACAATAAAGTTATGTACTGCTTACAGAGAAAGAAACTTATGCATTTTGTCATTCATATAATTAGCTTAGTATATGATTGTGCAGTAACAAAAATGTTACAGTATTTGGTACAGTTGGCTATGTTAATTATTCATATGAGTCCAATCTCAGTTTCACTTTGAGGGTTCTCATATGCAATTAGATGTAATGAATGTGCTTCTTAATTACATTCATTTGTGCAAATTTCCATTCCCCACTGAATTTTTCTGGGGAAACATTGTGACACTGACCAATACCATATCATTTGCAATGTGAATAAATCCATTCAGCATAGAACAATTAGCCATAATTAGTGTTACAATGTCATCAGTGACCGGGGGGAAGACTAAGCTGACATGCAGGAAGAAGAGGACCCTTGTTCAGAGTCAGAAGTCCAGTAATGCAGCAAGAGCCAGATAATTGGCTGACCACAGGTTAGAAATATGATGAACTACTGTAGGACTTTAAAGCTTTTTTCCACACTTTTATTCATGCAAGGTTAGGTGGGCAGCCATTCTCTTTAATAGCAATGCCACACTTAGAATGTGCCAGTTCAACATTATGCTTTTGCCAGGCACTTACTTGACCTACAGCTGACGAATGAACAGCTTCACTGCAGTAATTAAGCAGTAAAGTGCCTTGCTTAAGGGTACATCGCTGGTGGCTGAAAGATTGGAGAAAGTTTTTTTTTCATTTGTTTCATGCCATGGCTTTACATATTCTCATGGTATCAGATTTATTCCTATAGTGATGTGGATATTTAATTCATGCAGCACATAAAATTGTAATGTAGACTATTCCTTTTGTTACAGTGATGTGACAATGTACGTGCTAACTTCTTCAGATATGTTTCTTTTTCACATCATATGCACCAGTTTGCTTCCAGACATATATTCTCTCTTTGATACAAATAAATAAAAGCCCTTGTGCCTTCTGGCGTATAACAGTTTTTACAGCTGCCCCTGTGGGCATATGGCAGAGTTACCTGAAGCATCAACTGATATTTACCTACCTAGATTGGACCTCTCTTTTCAAGAAAATTTCAGGTAATATTTTTTATTGTCTGCCTTTTTTTTTTGCCAGGGTTAGAACAAATTTAAATGGACTCATCTGTATCCTTCTCAGCTGACTGGGGTTTGGTGGAAGTGGTCTGTTCTCAGAGGTGAGGTGGAGGGGAAGCCTTGTTTTATGTGGTTCAAATGCCACACCAGTTGTCTTTAAGTGAGAGAGAGAGGGAGAGACAAGCTATTGATCTGGAGGAGTCAACTCAGTTCACAGAAATCTCTCTCTAGATCTCTCTCCTTTTTTGCAGCATTAGGGCAGTGTCTTTGCTACCTTACTTAAAGCGACTGTGAAGTTGAGAGGCGCTCTCTCTAGTGCAATAATCTAGATCTCAGCAGGACAAGCCCGACAGAAACATTAAAAGGTTTAATCTGGCTTAAACACAGTAATATTGACTGCATGTAAGTGCCATGCTTAAATATCCAAAGTTGGTACTTCAAATTTATTCAGTACCACTGTACCTTGAGTTTGTCTTATGGACCTGTACAATTAAAATACTCATCCCAAAGTTGTTAACATGTTCAGTAAGTCTTGTGTCTGGCTTGAAGAGGGATCAATAGCTGCCAACTTTGATCGCATCTTGGAACAATGTATTCTGAACTCGGCAGGGTTGGAGAAAGGCTTCAAACAAGGATAAAGCCTCAAAGGGCCCAAGCCAACAATTCACTTTGTTCCATTCACTGACTCTGTGATTCTTAAACTGAAAAGGCATGGACAGAATATTAAACCACATAAAATGGTGGATGAGAGACAGAGAGTAAGATGAGGTATATCAGTCCTCAAATTAATCTGATTTAATCTCAGTAACATAATTTAAAACCCCAACGATGCACCTGAAACAAACTTTCAAAAAACACTTTAAAAGATGCCAAGGGTGACACAGTGAATATTTTCAGTTGTTACCATTAAATACTGCCTCAAAGCTCTGGTCAAAGCTCTCCAAATAATAAGTTACCTGAACTTTTAAACTCAGAGACAACCTTTACCACAGATCTTTGCAGAGGTCCCAACATTTATTAAATCCTATCAAATCCTATTCTGGTGTTACAATGCACTTGGTTTATAAAGTAGAAACATTCACTCCTTCAGAAGCAGGACGAAGCCAAGGGAAGCTATCAAATATAGATATTGTAATCTTTTATTGAAAGACTTTTGTTATAGATTGCCTCTGCAAAAATCCCAATCGTTTTCATTGTTGGGCATCAGCAGGTTGGCCTGCGGTAAAGCCTTTTCTGTTCCTCCATCCGACCTCTCACAGCAATGTATACTCTAAATTTATATATTCAACTTCAGGTGTGTATACTGTGTTTTCTCGTTTTAGATGTGATGTTTGTATTTAAATTCTGGCATGATATTGGAGGTAGGCTGCTGTTGTATTTTAATAAAGTCCATTGAGCTCAGGATTGGGAGGTGTCATATTTCAATATACCCATTAGTTTGGTTTATTGTTTATAACTGCATTAGTGAGGCCAAAATGGGTTTAGAAGGAGTGTAGCTTTTTTCCATTTTCCTTTCTCCCCACTCATCCCTCCTTTTCTTCTCTCCTTCGAGAAATCAAGCAACAGATACATTAGAATGCATGGTTTCACCCCTTTCTCGTTTTTCACATACAGTTGGTTTCAAGGATAAGGATGGCTTCTGCACAGAAGGACTTATTGACCAAAATAACTGTGCATCAATATGTCTCCTGAAGGTTGAGCAGACCATAGCATCTCAAGGGTTGCATTTTCACCTCCTCTCTCAGCCTTTAATGTTATTGACCTGTGAAGCTAGAGGCATACGACCGAAGATATTTTAAGCATATTTGTCCTAGCTGATGTGTCAGAGCAAACGGATTATTACAAGCACGCTTACAGATGAAATTTAGTTGAAGGATGGTATCCTGTGATCAATATAGTGCATTGCAAAAGTATTCATACACATTAGGTCATTTTTCAACAAGAAAACCCTTAGTGTCTTTTATTTTGATTTATGTGACTGTACTACACACAATAGTGTATACTTGTGAAGTTGAAGGAGAAGAAATTATGGTTTTCAAATATTTTTACAAAAAAACTGGCATACACTTGTATTCAACATCCTTTCCTTTGATAAATTAAATCAAGTGTCACCAACTGATTTTACAAGTAACCTAATAAGCAATGAGATGAAACCAAAATCTATCAAAATGCACAAAAGTTGTTTCACTGCCTTTTCTGACATGAATTTAAGTAAGAAAAATGTGACTCTGCAGTGTTAGGAGTCCCTTCACAGTCAGAGCATTAGTATATCTGAAGTAAAATCACAGACAACTTCTATTATGATGCCACCTACCTAAATTTAATGTGTTCATCTTTTACCTTTTGCAGGTTCAAAAGATACTTCCTTGATAAAATTATTCTTGTCAGATACATTACATTGAATTGCAAGAAAAATAGAATACAGACAGGCAAACACAAACTTAAATTCTGAGGCATTTGCTGGCATTTTCTCAATGTTTGACATATGATAACGCATGCATGTTACAGTTTGTTTTTAATTTGCATCCTGAGCTACCGCTGACATCTAATATAGGTGCAGAATGCAGAAGCATGTATGGGTTCTCCCCCCATTGCGCTGTATGGGACCCTATCCCGACCCGATCAATGTATATGCTGACTGCTTGATAAATTGGGTATTCGTGGACAAACAGATCACGTCAGAGACCACTCACAGTTTGGTAATGCTGACAAATGGAGTGAGAGTCTGGTGAGACAAAGGACAAGGAGTGGAGAAAACAATAAAGAAGGAAGTGAATGAGGTTTTTCAGATGGGAAACGGTGAATGAGTGGATCCTCAGGTACAACAGCCCCTTCAGGACATTTCCCTTATCAGAAAATGAAAAGGGGATTTTGAGGGGCTTGACACTAAACATCCAAACCTGCTTGTTGTTTTGCCCTCTCTGACAAGAGAGGCTGCGTATTCGGCACATTTACTGCGGTTTGTTCTTCCCTACACTTCTGCCCTACATATATATATATATATATACACACACGCAAGGCAGTAGTGACCCTCTGTCCCATTTCCCCCAGAGGCACCTGCAAGATTGCAATGATTTATCCTAATTCCATTCAGCCAGAATTCCCGCTGGACTTCGAGTGTCAAACATCTGTCATACTGAGAAGACATGATGCTGACTCGTAAGAAGGAATGTCCAATTTACAGGTGCCTCTAAGTGATCAGGTAGTTAGTAACAAACTTAACCAGAAAATAAATACAACTCCTATGCTGAGTCAACCTCTCCAAGCATTTAGCATGCGGAGGTGGTAAAATTTGCGAAAATGCTTTGTGTATTGCATTAAATGGTTTTTTACCATGTCAAGATGGGGTATGCTTTTGCTGTGACATCAATGTGTGTGTATGAGTTTTTCCAAATGTTAAAAATAATTAGTAGGTAAATTATTGAAAAAATTATAGGTCCAACTCCTCTGTGAAGTCAGCCACTCTAGGCATTAAGCATGCTCGGGTGAGTGAATCTAAATCAATGCAGACTAAGTGTCTGCATACTAGTGTAGAACTTGTATCAATTCTGTAGCATTGGTATATATCTGCAGTATTTGTAGCATCCCAGAGTTGCAACATTCAAACCAAGGTGTTTTTTTTTACATATCCAAAAAGTGTGTCAACTTGACATACGCACTTGAACGTAATTAACAATATTGTGATAGAGTTAATACAGACATCATTGTTGATTCTTAAGATCTTTTCCTTAATATGTGTTTTAAAATAAACTCTAATAGATGAAGAAAAAAGATAATGGGTAAAAGAAAGACATTGTTAGACAAAGAGAGAATTAATAGTCTTTGCAGAAAATAGACTGAAACACCTGAAGCTAGTTTCAGGCACTTCTGGTAGCAATGCCTTTGTTATGATAAACCAGGGCCCTCTGTGACTGTGCCCTTGATTCTGCAATTGGCTTAACTCGGCAGGTCACCAAGGAGAAGCAGATGTTGTCTCGAGGCATGTGCCGTGAGGATTCTGGCTGGTGTTCCTGAGCTTTACAGGTGCAGAGGGGATGGTGGATGCGGGGGCTGAAGGTGCATTAAGCCATGGCTAAGCTGCCACGGGATAGTGCGGGGAATGTTTCAATGAGCAGATATGCTCATTTTGATCCACTGATGTATAATAATTGATGATCAGGCCTCCTGTCACATCTGGGATTCACTGGTCCATGCTATAATGCGCCCTTACAGCAACACATGGTGGTAAGGACAGAGGTGCCACTGGGTCTCATGCTGACTTCTATTCCACGTCCCTTACCAGAAAGATTGGGGAAACATAGGTCCATACAACACATCACAGAAAATCTCCCCTCGCACCTTCTTGTCTAACACGTGTTAGATGTACAACTGAATTCACCCATGAGGAAACACAAAAATTTGATCACTAAAAGCTCTCTTTGAAAATGATGTTGCCTTGAAGCCTCTTATGGTTATTACGCTTGTCTATATAATGGACGGAAAAAGCACACGCAATAAATGTCTAAGATGAAGGACGGGAGATAAAGAGGGAAAGTAAAAGACAGCCACTAAAATCCCAAAAAGAGTCAATTTAGAAACATTTTAGCCCTACAGTAAACAAAAATGCAATTCAGTGTTCTTCATGCATCGTAAAATGGATCCTGCAGACCACACAGGGGCAGCATTTGGGCTCTTTTAAAAGAAACGCCAAATGTTCCATAATTGCTCTTTTAATGAATCTACAGAGAATAAAAGAAAAAGGGCTGGAAGGAGGGCGAGAGTAAAATCCACTCCTTTTTAAACTCCAATATTTCGTCATGCTTTAAGCGCTAAACCTGACCCACTTTTACCCCGTTCCTCTGTATATTTGCTCTTGGTGTACTAAAAAAAAATAACTCACTTTCTTTTGGGGGTATCTTCATTAATTGTTATTATTTGTAGTTGGCAAAGCACTGGACCTCCTCACATGTCAAAGAAGAAAAGAAGAAAAGGCAAACAACTACAAATACACCTTGATCAACATGAGTGAACCTCCCACACTGCATCAACAGCTACAACTAAGAACAGAAAGTCGTGGCACTGACAACCCCAGGGCCTTTGAAAACCTCCCTTGCAGTTTTGTGTGGTTCTGAAGCTGCAAGATATCAAACAAAAAAAAAAAAAACATACCAAAAAGAGAAAAATACAAAACTTAAGCATAACGTCTCCCAGCATTTTTTATAAAACAATTATAAATTTAGATTCTCAGTATACATCTCAGTCAAGTAGGACTAAATTTAAACCACTGAGCAGCTTTGTGAGTTCCAAAGTTTAAAAAAAAGTTTAAAAAAATGTCTGTTGTTGTTGCTGGCCATCAGTGATCCGATCACATTAATTGCACATTCAGCCTCATTGATTTCAGTTTAACACAGATTGCAATTAATACATTATTGCTCTTTTTCATCAGTGGCAATTATTCAACAAAGAAAGCTTAATATTGCAGCATATTAGAAGGCACACTGTTTGTGAACAACAAGGCTTGAACTACTTTTATAACGTTGCTTGAATTTTAATATACATACATTCCCTTGAGCAGGGATTAATTACCTTCAATGTATTTGTATGTGCAAGTGTCCACAACTGATGAAAAAAGGATTGCAATCTGACCTGAAATACCTACTTGATGCTAGCATATTTTAAAGGCAAAAACATCTGAATGACTAGACAGATTGTTATTACTTGGGGTGACCTACAGAGATGTACACATGCTTGGCATTACAGTAACCAAACTCTCCTAAACAGGTTAACTACCTAACTGTATGTTTTGCCTTGCATTTTAATGCATAGGAAGATATGTTGTGTTACTTAAACAATTTTCCAGCCTTTCTGTGGATTCAGTCCTAGCTAAGCCAGGGTGCCAAGGATTTTTTTGGGCATCTCGAAAAATTCTACAGCATCACACGGCATGTGTGCTGCACATGTGCACCACATCTATTCCATTTACTCATCTACTACTCTAGTATCACATCAGTGATCCAATATCAACATCAGTTAACCTGTTTGAGCATCATGAAAATGCTTTGTCTGTACTGATAAAGATTAACTCACCACAGGATGTAAGATGCTTGAACTGAAAAAGCATGTTTTTGCTATTGGAGTTTTGACGAAAATTCAGACTGAAAGACTCACCCTCAACACCTGCTCCATCCAATGACTCCTCCATGCGTCTCCCCTCCATCCAATCAGCGTCAAGTCCACAAGCCTCTTCAGCCAATCACCCTCTGACAGTTCGCTTTTAAGGACCGCTAGTCATGGATCTGCTCTTCAGCCGAGCTCGACCCTCCTCCACCCCACCTCCACCATCTTCCTTCCAATCTCCTGCCAGTCTCCTCACCTCCTCTGGCCTTCACCCCACCACCAGTCGGATCCCAGGGGGGAAGACATCGCTAAGCCTAAGATGTCCATTCAAGCTCATGGTATTCTCAACATTCATGTCTTCCTCCGGGGTCCGAGCGCCAAAGAAATAATCATTTGCCAATAAACTTCTCTAATCGCCATTTTTGTGTTTCTCAATGTGAGTCTTTTCAGGTTGAAATAAGTATTCAAACACTTGGGGGTGCTCATAGAGCATTGACATTTTGTTCAGTTGATACTGAAATATGGAAACCTTCCTCATTCTGGTGCATCACTCAGTTGGCAAAAAAGAAAATATATTTCTGATTAAAGCAAACTTTTTAGCTCTTCCATTTTCACTTTACTTAAGTGTTCAGTTTTAAATTACTTTACTTTTTTATGTCTGATAATTAAAATCAGCTAATGATACATTTCACTCCATCTGTTGATTTTTATCCTGTGCCTTTGTCTTGTTCCTTGTGGTCTCTGCCTTGAAGAAGAACACCAGAAGTACAGTATAAGATTACGGGCTCACACATGCCCTCTTCAAAGAGGTTTTGCTTGCCTCACTTCATGCTGTTTCTTTGTAGTTATATCGGCTGATTAACTAAGGTAAATATATATAACAAGCCAGTTACATATAATACCGCTCCTATTATGTGATGTATAATACAAGTGCATAAAAACATTTTTGAAGTGGCATAAAGTCAGAAAATGAAACAAATATGCTTGAATGTATTTATGAGTGAGTGTGTGTTGTGAGTTGAATCTGAGGAGTGTCTTATTTGGTATATTTCTCATCTGTTATAGCAAGAAATATGCAATATCAGCGACTAGGATCACACAGAAATAACGTTAAACAAGGTCTAATAGTTCTTGCTCAGATTTATTTTGCAATCATTACTGTTCTCTTGTGAATGGTTCATTTTATTTTCTAAAGTGAAAAATGCACATATTTTACAAAACTCCACCAAATTCCATCTGTCCTACCTTCAGAGCATCTGCCATTGCTTACAGGGCCATCCACCTCACGAGTCACAGGGCCATCCATTCTGTTAACGCTTCACTGAACTCAGTGTTATGTTCACCATATTTTGCTTTTGGTTGATGCACCATCCCGGAATATTGTTTTGCAGCAGTTCAGACTAACTTGGCTAGTTGAAATGTGTCCCTTTTCGGCCATTCTGCAAGCAGATAATTTGATAAACCTCCAGATGTAATGGCTAAGCTGGATCCTGATAAATGTGGGTAGTTTAACAGGGGACTGAAATTATCCCTAATAATTTCTGAGGAGACGTTTCTGCTATTAGGATGATATGATATTGTCAAGAGAGAACATGTTTGATCTAAAGGTAATGTTTTTTAGCAGTTGGTACAGCAGTGTATAGTTTTTTCCAGTCCTGGGAATTGATGAGCATATTGTCTGTTTCTTTTCTGAAATTGTGAAACTGCATGTGAATGCTGCATTTTAATTTATTCAGGCAATATTGTTTTTGATTTTCATTTTGTAATTTCAGATGCAAAATCAAATTTTTTGATTAGAAAAAAATAAATAGGTTTAGGCAAACAAAATGTTCCTTAATACCACAATAGGTGTCCCAGCAGTGCTTGCTCTTGCACTTCTTTAAACCAATAATACTCTTTGCTGCACACATATTATTCATTATTCCTTTTTGTAATATTTTTGCACATTCAAATCAGAGCAAAGTCAGTGAAACTGACCATCCTGTGACCCAAAAGCTCACTCAGCTAGTGCTCACTTGCTTATGCTTTCTCTCAATCTTCTGAGGGTACACGCGTCAGCTATTCCTCATATGGTAAAATATGCAATCTGTGCCTGCCAGTCTATGAGCGAGTTTGGGGTTAATCCTCATGAATACGTGACTTTGTCTGCATGAATAAATAAAAACCTGCTCACTGGGTAATTGAGGTGCTGTGGCACTAACAAACGAGGACACAATTTGTAAATGGGATTTTTTTTTTCCTCCCCCCGATCTAAACCCAGGGTGATTTATATCACATGAAAGCGCTTACTAAAATTATATTGATTCACTGTACAAGGAAGATGTGACATTGAAATGTTGAATTCTCCCCTCAGGACTGTGAAAAAGATCTATTATGTTTCTGTTTCTTTTTCACTTCTGTCAATTTAGTAGAAGCTCAAGGGTAAAAATGCCACTGAATTTTGATGGCTAATTTTGTGGCAGGTGAAAGAATTTTTTAATAACCTGTGATTTAGAATCATATAAATCAGTATGAATGTTGACAGCAGCTGAAACTCTGAAGATAGAGCACAGAGTGAAACAATAAAGAAAGACAGAAAGCTGTAGCAGAAACGTATATACCTAATGACTGAATCATGTCTGTTTTTTTCCCTCTGTGTCTAAATAAAAGCTGTTTTTTTGTAGATACAGATAAATGTTTTTGTTTTTTTTATCTTGAAACATAAAACTAAATAAAAAACAATTCAATGTTTTTAATATTTCATTTAAACTGATGTATTAGATATTGTAACCGATTTATATTTATGTTTTGCTTTTGTGCAAAAGGTATATATTTAAGGACAATAATACCCTGTTTTTTTTATTTTTCTTAATTAACTGCTGCTCTATAGAGTTTTCTTTTCAATTCTAGAAAGCGTTAAACAGATTGCCACATGACACATACTGGAGGGCTTCTTAAATTTTTTCAATATTATTGAAATTCACCAGGGTTTCCTGTAAAGCTGAAAAGTTTTGCCTACTTTTTGTGTGTCATGCATGCTTTTTAATACCTTTTGTGCGGGTTAGCCGTCTCTGTCCTGATAACCTTTAGGACCTTTCATGTGCTCACCTGATCTAAGAGCCAGAACAGCCAGCCTACAAATGTCCAACCCATTTGTCAAACACAGTTACCGTGTGGAAGTTGGAAGCTACTAATGGGACAAGACTCTGAAGCATATGTTGAGCTTGAATCACCCCACCCTTAAATCATACAGTTAAGAAGAAGAGAACATTGCAACCTGTTCACAAATGCACTTATTTTATGGTGCTTTACATGTGAATATGTGACATTTTTGTCTTTAACAGAGATAGATGTGCACATAACATATCAAGGCACTAGCTCATGGAATAAGAACATTTCTATTGATCATATTTATGTAGTTTGTCCAAATTTGACACCAAATGAATAGATATAGCCCAGAGTGCTGCAGGTTGCTTAATTGTTTCGTGTTTGATGCAAGCTGACTAAGAAATTCTTTTTTATTATTATATTTGTTTAAATATTATTTTTGCATTTGGGGCAATAGCTTACACTGAGCTAAAGTGTATGATTCATGTTATATTCTCCATTTAGTGTTTACTTAGTGTACACAAAAACATTTAAACTGGATAATGATATGGTTTATATGGCTCTTTGCCCAGAGTGATTTTGGCAGGGGGCAGCACAAGTGGTCTGAAAAAGAAGTTCAAATTTATCTGTCATATCCAATGTTGGGAAGGAAGGTATAGTTGAGCTCTAAATTATTCATGTTTCTGGCAGATTTAGACTTACAAGTGTGAATTAAATGATGAAAGATTAAAAAATAACTGTTAAAAAGTATTAAGAGAATAAAGGATAATTTTAAAATGTTCATGTAATAATTTTTCCTAGGACACAAAACTCTGGTCCTCGATTTCAGATATGACTCTCTGTCAACACACCTGAATCATGTAATTTGATCATTGCCTGCATTGGGGGGTAATTCAGGTATATTGGACTTGGGACACATCAGAAAGTTGCAGGACACTAGCACTTCAGGAATGGAGTTTGACACCCCTAGCCTATGGACATGAAGTATTGGTTTGGAATCCTAACCTACAGCAATGCAGGGTTAAAGGTGAACTAGATGTTGTGGATTTAATGAGAAAATGTTTATTTCAGTTGTTAGAGACTGGAAACTTGATTCAGGGCAAAAAACTTGAGACCTGACTTGGGTTTGTCCCTCAAAGACATGAGACTTGACTTAGACCTGGACAAGTGGCTTGTAAACATTTCGTGAGGGAGCTAAAGATTAAGGTGACAACAAGGAGGCCTTCCAACCTCAGAGTCTAGGAGCTCATCACCAAGGACAAATCTTCAAAATAACAGTGGAAGCATGCAAAAAAACTGATCAGCAATTATAGGGAGGGTTTGATTACTGTAATACCAAAAAGATTTTTCCTTTGATTATTGAGAATGATATAATTTATGTTTGACATGCCATTTAAAAGGTAAATAAGAACAGATTTCTTTTTATTATCAGTCCTGCTTTTGAATTATTTTCATTATATTTTGAGAAATGAAGTCCCATTTCCCATTGAAAACAAACCTGTTGGCTGAATAAAAATATATGTAATCTAAATCTGTCACTGGTTTGAAGAATTTTGGGCTAGACATATAAATATATATATATATATATATATATGCACATATATATATCTCAGAATCAAGCACAGAAGGAGAAGCCCACATAGGTTGGTTCATGACAAAAATTACTAAGGATTACAGTCCCCAAGCTAGAAGATGTTCATCTGACATTATGCAGCTAACAGTCCCTGCACTGTATCAGCATGATCCTTTTTTTAATTTAAGATACATATAAAAGGACACCCTTTGAATACTGTAACTTAAAAGAAATCTTTAATGTAGTTAAACAAAAATATTTGAAAGAATATTATTTTCTGTTTAGGATTATATTGACAGATGTGCTTTCATACATCATTAGTTAAAGCATAAACGCTTAAACAGTTTAGAATGGTCATGAGAAATGGCAAGTACGTTTTCTCAGGAGGATTGTAATTGTTCAGGGGTAATAGTCTTCGTTTTTGCTCACCAGAGTTGAGACAAAGATATATCAAAATATGAAAATTACAATTCATTTAGGTAATTCAAAGGTTATCATTACACTTCATCTAGATATGTTTCTTTGCTGCTGTTCTTTGGTTTTTTCATATATCTGATAATTGTTGTGATGTCCAATCAGCACTGCCTCTGACAGAAACAATTACCCCCTTTAACACCAGAAGATTGGTGATGTATCATCGCCTGCATCTCAAGAGACAAAAAGGTGTAATGGCAGACAATTTGGCTAACATTTACTGCAGCAGCAAATTCACATGACTATTGCAATACTTATCTCACAAGATATGATGATGAAGAATACCTTGGGAATGAGATAATCAAAGTCAGTCAGGACACCTACAGCTTTTAGCCCGTCATTTACCACCACAGTACACTTTTCTGTTGTTCGATATCCCACCAAAGCAAGCCTGGAGATGTGCATTGATTTCGAAGGGGGGTGGGGTCCTCTTTACCATCCCTGCCCCTCACAGCTTTTGCTTGACCCACTTATTTTCTCATCTTTCCTTGTTTTCTCATGAGACTTATGCTTTGCACACTGCTTTTTCCATTACAGAGTGAGTGGATGCAGGGCAAGTATGATTGTATTGCATAGCCTGTATCTCCCTCATCCTCTCTCTTTTGCTCTCTGTAAAACTCACACCAACACTCTAACTACCTGAATGAGTTAGGTGACCAGCTCAGTTAGCCAACAAATGAATCACCAGACAAATTGACATATATGCCACAAGAGGGGCCGTCTTTTAAAGAGTTGTTAAAAATGACATTTGCTATAAAGATCTCAGCCATGATTGGTATTGAGGAAGCACAGTGTTTAAACTGAACCCATTCAAGAAAAAAAATATGGCTGACCATATGGCTCTGGACAACACGTTTTCTTTCCTGCTTACTGTTTTGGGAGCTCTTTCTGTCCATGCTGAGAGAAATTCACAATTTTACTGCTTTAGATCACATTCTAAAATCCACATAACAACCCTCCAGGTAGCAGTGAAGCTTGTATTACTGGAGGTTTGATCTTTTAAACTTAAAGAGATGCAAGCTGGGTAAACAAAGCAGCCTGATGACAAGAAATGTTACACTTTCATGTCTATTCATAGCAAGTCATACAAAGCCATAGAAAATAATTTTAAAACACTGGTTTTCAAAGTGTGGGGCACGCTCCCAACGGAGGGACCAGTGGTATTGAAGGGAGGGGGACTTAATCCCTTGTTTACATTTTTGACCACTTTGAGACTGACAGTGAGTAAGTCCACTCCTTCCAGGACCTGCTGACTCACGACTTAAATACAAATGATAAGAGGAGGTATCTCATAAATGAAACAAAAGCTGTTTTCATCAGAAGGTTGGGTCACCAGAAGGTTTCTATCAGTTATTATGGCAAAGGTGACTGTTCGTGGCTCTTACTGCCATTTAAAATCAAGATGCCCAGTGGCTAATAAACGACCTAAAATTTCATGCCAATTCCTAGTACTTCCTACATTACAGTATGTGCAAGTTGTGATGCTTCATTGAGAAACAAAGACAGAAATGTCCTTGGAGTATTTGATAGCTGTGAGGCTGCATGTTAGTGCAGTTGTTTTCACTGTAGCATTGCAGCAAGAAGGTCCTTGGTTTGAATTCCTGCTGAGGCTTTTCTGCATGAATTTAGCATGTTCTCCCCATGAAGTTCCTCTAAAGCTGCTCCCACCCTGCTCCTACATTTCAGAAATGTGAAAGCTAGGTTAACAAGTTCCTCTAAATTGTCTTTAGGTGTGCGTGTGTTTTGGCATTGTTGTTTCCTCTGCTGAGAAATAGGCAACAGCTCCATATGACCCTTGTTTTTTTATTTTTAAAAGTTGAACAAGAACTTAAAAAGTATACTACCAACAGTGAATGTGTATGAGTTTAAACTAGAGTTGTAGAAAGTAGTAATATTTTCCTCAGTATTTCACGTGTTGCTGGAGTCTCCACCTTGCCAAAGTGAATTCTGTCTTGTGAAGCACTATTAGTGACATCCACTGTTGCAATAAGTGTAAGCTGTTATTATAATCCCATTATATAAAGGTATGTTCTTTAAGCTTCACAGCCTTTATCTATGTTTGAAACTTTTATTTTGAAGTAAGAAAGACGTAGTTGTTGGGTTGCCCTGTCCTGTTGACTAATTAGGATGTTTTAAAGGCCTGACTGACTCATTTACATAAGCATTGTTAATCCCTTCACCACCTTTAAATTGCTTATCTATTTTTGGTAGTCACTGGAAAAGCAAACTGTATATACAAGAAATATTTTAACTATAGTTAACTGCTAACTGTCAACAATGGTGAATTTAGCCATTACCATCTCAACACCTATTTTTAATCAGTCTGATTAAACCTGAGCTATAAATATTCTACGCTGAATAAAGATTCTTTAGCACACTATTTGAGCTTCATGAGCCCTTTTTGTATAAACACAAAAGGTAGGCGCTTTGGCATTAGCTCCATCCTATATTTTGACAAACATTTAATATACAGACAAGTCAAATCTGAACTGAATAATCTACACAGATAAAACATTCTGTGATTTTAAAGATCTTTATTCTATTTGTAAAAACAACAAAGGGGATTCTTAATTTTCTCAAAAACATCCCCCTTGATGTAATTCAAACAGAGTTACAGTTTGTAACCTTAATGAGCATTTTAACTTTTAGAATATATTCTAACCTTGTAACCTAGATCCACAGCTTGGCTGTCTTACATATGTGGGCCAGCTGCAAGCCAGGCAGAACATTTTTCTCTGTGGCTCTGTGGATTTGGTGTGCCAGGATGAGAAACCAAAAGGCAGCTTCCTCCATGTCAAGATAATTTCTTTGAATACTGTCAAGTTTGTGCAGTTCCTGAAAGAAACATAATAAAGTCAGAACAATGAGAACAACTATTGATTAAACTGTGTGAAACATTGTGAAAAAACTACATGTAAATACAAATTTTCTCTTTTTCTTTTCTGCTGATTGCTCACCCAGAAGGGATGAAGTCTCTGAAGGGATGCAGGAGGCAGAGCATACGAAGTTTAAGGCTGGAGTTTAGGTTGCTTTGGAGCGCTGTTTAATATTTCCTAATAGGGTTGAAAGCAGGCTTGAGGCATGTCAGTGGAGATTCTGTCTTCCTCCCTTGGATTATCATTTTTAAGCAGCTTCCTTGGGAGCATCCAGAATGAAAGTTTCAACAAGGGATAGAGGGAGGAAAGACTCTATCAGTTTAGTTATTTCTCCAATTCACCTCATCTCATAAGATTGGCAAATTGTGCTCCTTCTTCAAGCGAAAAGAGGCTGTTCATTTCTAAATCCAAAAGCTTTAAGAGGTTCACTTTGTTCAACTAGCAACTGCTTGATCTCATTCAGTATATCCATTGTTTGAATGTTGTTCACTTTTTGTCATGTTTCAATAACAAGCTTAAAAATTATGAAAAGTGTTGTATTCATAGATACCTTGCAAAAGCTCTTCATTGCTTAATTTACAACCACAAGTCCTTATATTTTCTGAAGACCGAATTTTTTCTGTGTTTTTACTGTTTTGGTCAAGTTGAGCTCTCTAAATGATCAAAAATTATTATCTTTATCAAAACCTTCTAGTTGTATGTTAGAGCAAATCCCAACAAATTTTCTTAAGGAAGTGTTCCCTTTGATTACTGTCACCATTTTAGAAATGTTTAATATATCCTTATACCGATATATACCACAAGCTTATGAGGTAGCTATAATTAAACTTTTACTAAAGAAAACTTCTCTCGATCAAGATGACGTCATAAATTACAGAACTATATCTAATCTTCCTTGTATCTAAAATTCATGAGCAAATAGTTGCTAATCAATTGTATGAGCATTTACACTGTAATAACCTGTTTGAAGGTTTCATAGTTCTAAAACAGCACTGGTTACTAAGTTGGTTCTCTCGTGGTCTCAGAAAATAGACTTGTGTCCATTATCTGACAGATTCTGACAGATTCCAGTTTGTTCATGTAAATGATAAATCCTCTTCACACTCCAGGATTACTTGTGGAGTACCACAAGTATCAATTTTTGGGCCAATTCTTTTTACTACATACAGTATATACACTGCTCAAAAAAATAAAGGGAACACTCAAATAACACATCCTAGATCTGAATGAATGAAATATTCTCATTGAATACTTTGTTCCGTACAAAGTTGAATGTGCTGACAACAAAATCAGACAAAAATCATCAATGGAAATCAAATTTATTAACCAATGGAGGCCTGAATTTGGAGTCACACACAAAATCAAAGTGGAAAAACACACTACAGGCTGATCCAACTTTGATGTAATGTCCTTAAAACAAGTTAAAATGAGGCTCACTATTGTGTGTGGCCTCCACGTGCCTGTATGACCTTCCTACAACGCCTGGGCATGCTCCTGATGAGACAGCGGATGGTCTCCTGAGGGATCTCCTCCCAGACCTGGACTAAAGCATCCGCCAGCTCCTGGACAGTCTGGTGCAACATGATGTTGGTGGATGGAGCGAGACATGATGTCCCAGATGTGCTCATTGGATTCAGGTCTGGGGAACGGAGGGGCCAGTCCATAGCTTCAATGTCTTCATCTTGCAGGAACTGCTAAAACACTCCAGCCACATGAGGTCTAGCATTGTCCTGCATTAGGAGGACAACCCCTATTTGTGGACATTGGACCCTCATACCATCCTCATGGAGTCAGTTTCTAACCGTTTGTGCAGACACATGCATATTTGTGGCCTGCTGGAGGTCATTTTGCAGGGCTCTGGCAGTGCTCCTCCTGTTTCTCCTTGCACAAAGGCGGAGGTAGCGGTCCTGCTGCTGGGTTGTTGCCCTCCTACGGCCTCCTCCACGTCTCCTGGTGTACTGGCCTGTCTCCTGGTAGCGCCTCCAGACACTACACTGACAGACACAGCAAACCTTGCCACAGCTCGCATTGATGTGCCATCCTGGATGAGCTGCAGTACCTGAGCCACTTGTGTGGGTTGTGTGTCTCATACTACCACGAGTGTGAAAGCACCACCACCGTTCAAAAGTGACCAAAACATCAGCCAGAAAGCATAGGTACTGAGAAGTGGTCTGTGGTCCCCACCTGCAGAACCACTCCTTTATTGAGTGTGTCTTGCTATTCGCCAAAGAGTTCCCCCTGTTGTCTATTCCATTTGCACAACACCATGTGAAATTGATCATCAATCAGTGTTGCTTCCTAAGTGGACAGTTTGATTTCACACACGTTTGATTTACTTGGAGTTATATTGTGTTGTTTAAGTGTTCCCTTTATTTTTTTGAGCAGTGCACTTCCAATGGGTAAAATGATCAGAGAGCTTGGGATAATTTTTCACTGTTATGCTGAGGATTCTCAGCTATATTTATCAATAAATCCTGATTTATCCACTTGTATGGGTAAATTGCAGGGATGTCTTGAAGACCTGGATGACTTAAACGTTTCTGCTTCTAAATTCAGAGAAGACGGAAGTTGTCATCTTTGGACCTGAGTTTTTTCAAAATGAAACTGCTTAGTCAATCAATTAATCTGGATTGCATTAAATTGACCTCAGGTAATAAAGTGAAAAACCTTGGTGTTATTTTTCACTAGGACATGTCATTTGAATCCCAAATTAAACATGTTTCTGGGATTTCCTTCTTTTACCTCTGGAATATTTCCAAAATTTGAAATATCCTGTCCAGGAGTGAAGTTGACAAAGTAGTCCAAGTATCTGTCAATTTTAAGGCTGAACTGCTGTAATTCTTGCTATATCAGGAAGGAACAACACAATGCAGGTGGCTGTCCACTGCCACATGCTCATCCAGGAGGAGTGAATGCTGGAAGTCAGTGACTCAATGCAATCTGCTGGGTTTTCTTAGGTAGAAAACTTTTTTTAATAATAAACTAAATTTGACTGCATTGCTTGTTAACTAGAGTCCATTCACTACACATCTCAAGTGCCTTGATGACATATGTTGTGAATTGGCGCTATACAGATAAAGTGAACTGAACTGAAACTGAATTGAATTTGGTTTCAGGCGTCTTTACAAAATAGCTGAGGCTTTGCCAGATAGCTGGAGAGTGTCTTTGAACATAAACTTTCAAGTTTAGCCAAAAATGTCCCCAAATTAGATTTTAGCGTAGTCTATTCAGCATGAATATGCTTGCATCTAAGCCATCTTATTTTAGTTCTGGCTATTTGTTTAGAGTCATTGTCCTGCTGCAAAGTGACCATCCAAGTCCAGGTTTTTTATAGCTTCTAACAGGTTTTCTTTTAGGATTGTTTTGTATTTATCTCTATGCATCCTGGCATCAAAACTGACCAGCTTCCCTGTCCTGCTGAAGAAAAGCATCCCCACAGCATAATGGGACCACAATGTTTCTAGGTGGGTATGGTTCAGTAACCTAAACCTGCTTTAAACTTCCCCACTACTACAGTGGCTTGTAAAAGTGTTCTTGCCCCTTGAACTTTTCCGCATATTGTCACATTACAACCACAAACATAAATATATTTTATTGGAATTTTATGTGAAAGACCAACATAAAGTGGTATACAATTGTGAAGTGGAAAGAAAATTATACATGATTTTTTTTTCACATAAAAAAACTGAAAAGGGCATTGTGCAAAAGTATTCAGCCCTCCCTGAGTCAATACTGTGTGGGAACACATGTTGCTGTAATAACAGCTGCAAGTCTTTTAGGGTATGTCTCTACCAGCTATGCCCATCTAGTGACTGAAATTTTTGCCCATTCTTCAAAACATCTATAGCTCAGTCAGATTTGATGGAGAGCGTTTGTGAACAGCAGTTTTCAGATCTTGCCGCAGATTTTCGATTGGGTTTAGGTTTGGACTTTGACTGGGCCATTCTTACACATTAATATGTTTTGTTTTAAACTATTCCACAGTAGACCTGACTTTATGTTTGGGGTCATTGTCCTGCTGGAAGGTGAACCTCCGCCCCAGTCTCTAGTCTTTTGCAGACTCCAACAAGTTTGTCCTGTATTTGGCTCCATCCATCTTCCCATCAACTCTGACCACCTTCCCTGTCCCTGCTGAAGAGAAGCACCCCCAGAGCATGATGTGGCCACCACCAAATTTGACACTGGGGCTGGTGTGTTCAGAGTGATGTGCAGTGTTAGTTCTCTGCCACACATAGCGTTTTGCATTTTGGCCAAAAAGTTTAATTTTGGTCTCGTCTGACCAAACCACCTTCTTCCACATGTTTGCTGTGTCTCAACGGGCTTATGGCAAACTGCAAACGGGACTTCTCATGGTTTTCTTTTAACAATGGCTTTCTTCTTGCCACTCTTCCATAAAGACCATATTTGTGCAGTGCACAACTAATAGTTGTCCTGTGGACAGATTCCCCCACCTGAGCTGTGGATCTCTGCCATGGGCCTCTTGGCTGCATCTCTGATCAGTGCTCTTCTTGTTTGGCCTGTAAGTTTAGGTGGAGAGTCTTGGTAGGTTTACTGTCATGCCATACTCTTTTCTTTTATGGATGATGGATTGAACAGTGCTCGGTGAGATGTTCAAAGCTTGGGAAATCTTTTTATAGCCTATCCCTGACCTGTCTGGTGTGTTCCTTGGACTTCATGTTGCTGTATGCTCCCCAATATTCTATTAACTAACCTCTGAGGCCGTCACAGAGCAGCTCTATTTGTACTGAGATTAGATTACACATGGGTAGACTCTATTTAGTCATTAGCAGTCATAAGGCAACTTCTGAAGGCAATTTGTTGCACTCAGAGTAAAGGGGGCAGAATCCTTTTGCACACCGCACTTTTCAGTTCTTTATTTGTAAAAATTTTTTGAAATCATGTACAATTTTCTTTTCCAATCAATTTTCCAATCAATTCCAATCAAATATATTTATGTTTGTGGTTGTAATGTGACAATATGTGGAAAAGTTCAAAGGGTATGAATACTTTTGCAAGCCACTGTATGTACACCACACATTTTCAGGGTTTTTTGGTAAAAAAAACAAAACACTTTGTTTCACTTCCGCTTCCCAATTCTGCACTACTTTGCGTTGGTCTATCATAGAATTCCTAACGAAATGCATAGATGTTTGTGGTTATTTCATGACAAAATGTGCAAAATTCAAGTTGTATTAATACTTTTGCAAGGCAGTATACATACACACTATGATGGCAACTCAAGAGAAAGCAGCAATTTTATACTGAAACTGAAGGTGAAATTACAATTTTGTATTCCTATTGATCTTCGGCAGCAACTGAATTACAAAGGATCAAAGCAGAGGGGCTACATTTTCACCCCACTGTGCCAAGCTAATACACATAAGACAAACTCTGTTCTCAGTAGGTGAAAAAGTCTGAACTGTGGAACTACAGGTTACCCCTTTTCTGATTCTCCCTTCACAGCAATAGCATTTGCAATTTTCAACAGTGGCAGAATGTGAGCTCTGGCTGTGATTCCTCTCTTTGCTGGTTTAATGTTTAAAGAAGACATGCAATTTGAATTGCTGCAGAGCTCATCAATATGAAATTGAACTAGTGGAGGGAAACAAAATGTAAGAAGGCAGCGCAGCAGCTGGCATGCCTCCTTCCGCACACCAATACTCCATTTCGCACCACAGAAAAACAGAGGAAGACTTTATGGAGAAACAGAAATCCTCAGGCTTTTCAACCTTTCAGGGGATTTCCTATCAGCTGCAAACAGTCTTGCAACACATATCTGAGTATCTGCAGTTTAAATCTTGAATGAAAATGGCTTTTAGGGGACATGGCAAACAATTAATAATTAATTAATTAAAAAATCCAGGGAACATGGAGTTTTTGATTCATTTAAAATCTTTTGATAATGATCTGCTCTCTTTCAGTTAATAAATTCAGAATTTACAGATTTTGTAACGTATTGATACGAATAAACAGATATGCTTGCATTGAGCACTCTAACATATCTGTTTATTCGTATCATTAAAACAAATAAACAGATATGTTAGCTTGCATTGAGCAGTCTATCACGGGAAAATTTCTATGGGCATCTGAGCTTGTTATCTGTCACTCAAATGATGATCCAGTAACATCCATAATGCTTCCAAAGCCCTCCCGTTGTTTTCTGCTCACAGATCCTGCTGTGCCTGAAGATGTGTTTGCAGCAGCAAATTATTAAATTGTATTTTTCATTCTCAAGGGTTGTCAGCAGTTGTGCAACAAACAGAATTTCCCATTACGATGTTGATTACCAGAGGGAATGTAAAATAGAAGAGCCTAACTGCTAAACAGGAATACCCCTGGCAAATCTTGACAAGTGTTACCTAATTTAAATCTATTTTTTAATATCAAGCTGGACCAAAATTAGGCTTGTAATAAAGCAAATGTTTTTCGGCATAAGGAAATAATTTGTATGTAGAGACAGTCAGAGTTCAATAGACTTTCTGTCACTGACTCCTTCAGCTGATGAAATGTGCAAGGCAGCAGGGCGAGAGGGAGCCATTTGCAGAGTTGACAGATCCCATCATGGATGACTTTAGCATACCTGAGAGCTGCTCTTTCCCTGCCTTCTACGTGCCCTCTGCAAGCGATAGGGGTGATGAATCAGGCTTTATGGGCCTTCAGAATGCCGGCGAGGCCAATCCATGTGAATCACTGTTAAAATGTGACATAACTTGACCGGCACCTTTTAACAACTTCCAGGCTGTACAACACCCACAGTCCAGGTACATTTAGATCTCCCCCTAATACACTTTGCCCTCCTGAGCTTCTCACCAAGTTCCTGGATGTCAAGCCTGGCTCTTACTAAAAGGTATAATGAAATACAAATATTTCTGCTTGCAGCTGAGATCAGGATCTCCTGCCTTCATTTGTTTGCTGACTTTTCACCATTGTGTTTCCAGTGCTGGGAAAACAACAGCTTTAGATCTCAAGCCTTGGGTTATAATGGATTTTTTTTTCTACAACTAGTGCATACAACAGTAGTTAACACTGTGTCCTTATCCTGAACCCTTTCCTTTTTAAAAAGACAACTAGAACATAAAACAATAAAGGCAAGTGACAAAAGGGTAAAAATATGATCAAGTATCTCTACATATTCCGCTCTGGGTCCTAATACACTAGCATGAATAGGTGAAGAAAAACAAAACAAAACATTGTGCTCTCTTATTGTTTCATGCTAATCTGAGGTGGATGAGTAAATCTTTTTGAAATTGTTTCACTTTATTAAAACCTCTAAAGCACTGCTGGCACACAAAACAAGTGCACAGGCAAATAAAGTTTTGGAAATTATAAATAAGGAAATTATCAATTTAATAAAAGCAAATAACTGTGTAACAATTGTGCTTTAAGTAAAGATAAGCCGAATGGAAAGTGAAATATAGTTAAATGTTTTTCCAGCAAAAGCTGTACATGATTATTGACGCTCTAGTTGAGTGTGTTTTCGTTAATTTTGTATAAAAATGTAGCTGTTCTTGTGCTCAACTCAGAAAATGAATCAATCTTCTTGAACTGATGTCCTGTCCTTTAGCCATTTTGCTTGTGTTTTGTGCTATTTGAGACTTCACCTTACATTAAAAGACATAAATCAATATTTTTACAGCTTTTCACTTTTCAGTTGTGTTCAAGTTTACAGCTTCTGATTATTATGTTAATTTCCATGCATGAAGGGAAAAAAGTCAGTACAAAGCAGCTGAGAACACACCCATTGTTGCTGAAAGGTGATGACCTTTGCAATGCGTAACTCGAGCCTCACTGTGTAACAAAAAAGCCACACAGTACTATCATAGTGACAGCAAAGTCTGCAGCTCGAATGTCAGTTTGAGCAATAAAGATTTATTTAGAAGATTATGATTTGTCAAGTGAGGAGGAAGAAGTCAAAAAAAGGCCTGTGAGCTGTATCTCAGATCCCTGAGAAACTGGCACTCAAACCAAAAAATTAAAAGTGCTCTGTGGCAAGCTCATTCTGTCTGTAAATGAATGAATGACGGGTGACTGCTTGAGACAAACAAACAGTAATTGAAAACTTAAAATCTATCACCTCTCAGAAAGATAAGTGAGTTTATGCACATGGGCATCAGCACTCTCAACAATTATTCAATTCAATGCAGTTCAACTTAGTTTTATTTATATAGCGCCAATTTGCAACACATGTCGTCTCAAGGCAATTTGCAAAGTCAATTCAATCGAATCACACAGATTTCAAGTCATGTACTACATTCCAAGTAATGCTAACTATCAAACAGTACAGTCAGATTCAGTTTATTCAAATTGGTTAAAAGGTTTTCTATCTAAGAAAACCCAGCAAAATGCATCAAGTTAGTGAACTGCAGCATTCACTCCTCCTGGATGAGCATGTAGAAACAGTGGACAGTCGCTTGCATTGACTTTGGAGCAATCCCTCATACTGAGCATGCATTTAGCAACAGTGGAAAGGAAAACTCCCTTTTAACTGTAAGAAACCTCCAGCAGAACCAGAACCTGGCTCAGTGTGAGTGGTCATCTACCACGACCGACTGGGAGTTTCAGAGAACAGAGCAGAGACACAAAAAGAACACAGAAGCACTAATTCAGTAGTACTTTCTGGAAAAGAAAAGTGAAACATTAATGGTTGTGGCTTCATCTAGGAGCGAAAGACAGCTAAGCAGATGAACACTGAGCCAGTTTTCAAGTCTAGTCTAGAGTATGAAAGAGAGCACATAGTTAGGCACAGTAAAAGCTCAGCCAGTAGCTATGTCTCGGAGAGACAGGGTTAACCCGGAAAGATAGGGCCAAGTGTATCATCGGTAGGTGAGCATTAAGTTGCTGCCAGCAGCAGCTCAACCAATGCCCCCCTTCAGGAAGGTGCCACAGCTAAACACAGAGACAGGTCAGATGTAGCTTATAGAAAGAGAAAAAAAAAACAGATAACATAAAGTTAAAAGCTGAAATAACAACAAAAAAAGCAAAATTTTAGAGTAGTATGAGAATGTTGCAGATAGAGTGAAAGTGGTCATTATGCCCTCCAGCAGTTTAACCCTATAGTAGCATAACTACAGATGTTACCTAAATAGCCCACTTTATATTTTATTAAAACATATGGCAGTGGTTACTGGAAGCAACTGAATCTATCCTTTTTCTTCATACAATCAGTGCAAGTTTTACTTATTCGGGTAGCTACCACATGTTATTTGGAGGAAACCATCTGTCATGTCACTCTCTACAAATAACTCTACAAATATACCGTATCTATATCTATATATCTACGGTGGGTTTTTGAGTCCACCTAAAGGCTCTTTTTGAAAGAAAAGTGTGCCCCTAAAATTCCCCAACTGCTTTGAAAAATTAATGGAGAGTACAATTACAATTTAATATATATTAATATATATATATTATATATATATATATATTTATATAACTTATATATATATATTATATTATAAAATATATATATATTTAATATATAAGAGAGAGAGAGAGAAGAGGGAGAGATGCTTACCTTCAAAGGTAAATCCATCTTGCAAGGGGTTCAGCTTAGGGACACAAAAAAAAACTGCTTGATGCACAAATGCATCACCTAGACTTGGGTATCTGATGTCTCTCAGGTCTGATCTTGTCTGATTTCTTTGTTGATGTTGTGAAGTCACATTTCAACACAGACCTTCCACGTGTTTGTGAGTGTGTTTGTGTCTGTGTGTTTGTGCATTTCTCCTATGGTTCAGCAATCATAGAGAATAACACAGCTTCATGTCTGCACACTGCCCTTAAAAAGTATTTTTTTAAGTAAAATCAAAAAAGCCCAAAGCCTTTCACTTCAAGCCACATATTTTTCTTTTATTTATTCAGCTATAGTGCACAAAAAGTGTCATTGGCTATGGCTTTGATTGAACAAAAGTAACTAACTGTTATTTCCTAAAAGAACTTTGAATATTTTGTCATTATTGTACTGCATAAAAAACTATAAAATCCAAGCATTTCGATGTATACGACACTCTGCATTTCAATATATGCAGATAAGTGTGTCTGAGGCTAGAGAGCTGTTTTCATGCACATTTCAGCTGCTTTGGTCATTTTATCTGGAAGCACTTTTGGTCTGACATGCTTTAACTTCTTGTTAAATGTCACTGACAGGTTTTGACATGAAAACTTAGGTTAGCAGTATCCAACCTGTCATACTGTATTTGTAAACAGCTTACGTTTCCTTCTCAGAGCAAAGAAGAGAGGAGGTGAAGCCTGACAGCAGACAAGGGATTTTAACAAACATCCTTACATGCATACATAATGCCCCATTTCAAAAGAGAGAAATTTTGCCGCTCCATTTCATATGTAGCATTTCTCAGAGTGCCCCAGGGATACCTTCTGTCCACTTCATCTATGGGCTGCATGCACTATACTTAGGAACTCTGAATCATACTGTATGGCAACGCAGTGTTCCACACTTTCTATCTTTGCATCAAGGGAATGAGTGATTTAGTGTAATGAGATTCTGCCTCCTGAGGAATTCACGTGTCCATGCAGAGTCAAAGTTTCTTGGAATAATCCATCTCATGATAAATTACTCCAGGGTTTTCGTAAAATGAACTTTGGTACGCCGGACAAACTTTGGACAGCTGCATCGGCTACATCAGCAGCTACATGCTGTGCTTATGTTGTATGTATATTGATTCATGCTGCTGAGTGGTACCATTGCTGTCCTGCACAGCAGCAGACAGGGCCAATAGAAATCCACAGGATTTAACAGGTTTAACTGATCAGTAGAATAGCGATCTCCTGGGACCAAGGTGAGTTGAGCAAAGGGATACATCAATTTCAGGTGAGAGGAGACAGGTGACCTTTGACTTTTGCCTCCCGTTAGCTGTCCTTGGAACGAGATTTCTGTCTCTGAGCTAAGGCTTAAATCTTTATGACTAGATCAATGTAATGATGTATAGTCTTTTACAGGAAGCTGGGGATAAGAGCTCAATATCCAAGCACAAAGGGACCCGTGGGACATTATTCGTTTTTAGGTCACCATTCTGCTTTCTACACCTGAAGTCTATCTGTCTGTCCATCCATCCAGACTGCCTAAAACAGACAATTTTTATAATTTGTGAATTCAAATCATTATCATTGAGCCCAGTGACATGGAATGGGGTTTATCACAGGTATACAGTGAACTCAAAATAGAGGCTTATAGTTCAATTTTGAGCTTAACTGAAACATTTAATCATTTTAGAAGCTTTTAATTATGCTTTAGTCAATTCCATACTGTTTTACAATATGACAGCAAGAAAACCAAAATAATATTTTATGTAAGGTCAAATCTGATTATTTAAAATATATATTTTTTTAAGTTTGGCTGTTCTCTCTTTTTTTATGATAATCGAAAATTGTCTATGATCTAATCTTTATGAAGTCCATGGAAGCTGACCACATTAATTAAGTCTCTAAAAATCTTCCGGTTCTCCCTCACCTTCGCTTTGTGGATGCTAATGTTCATTCAATGCCAAGTCAAATTGATTTTCTCCTATCATTGCTAGTATTTTACTTCTCATGACGACAGTGCCCTGCCTGCCTCCCCTGACTGCACGTCACTGAGCCTACACGTTAACATTTACCATCATTATCTTTTTTCTGAGCATTCTATATAACTCATACTCTATTCTATATACATGTAAAAAAGCTATTAACTGCTGTAAATTGTTTTAAATAAATTGTTTTAAATATCTGAAAATTTAAATATTTACGTTAAAAGCAAACCAGTACAAATAACTGGACAATGACAAATGTCTAAATTAATGTAGTAGGAAGCACTTTTACTTTGTAGATCTGTTTGTGTCTTTCTATAGTTGTAGTTAACACCCTGTGCTCAAATTATCTTTTTTTTACCATATAGCGCAATATGTCAGGTTTAGGTGCTTTTATTTCCTTATTGTCAATTGGAAGGTCTGCTATATTTTTAAATGTCATTTATACTAATTGTGTCTTTAAAATCTTGATAAGCTACAAAATATAAATATAAATATAAACGAGCTGCGATGTAATATGTGAAGAATAATGCATATAAAAAGCTTTTATTCTGAAGACCTGAACACTTCTTGGTAATGAGAAGTTCATTTGTTTTAAAATGACCTGAAGTAATTTTATAGAGTTCAGTTTGAGAAACATCCATTTGGTTATTAATATGATGCTGCAACAAACATGACGCAACCAATAGTAGCCAACAGTCAACAAACTGACATGGTTAAAAAAATAAAACATACTTGTAACAGAAGAATATCTTCATCTCTACGTGAGTTCTGGTCTGTCACTTGCACAGCATGACTGAAATCAGTAGAAATTAACGCGCACAACATAATGGCTGCCGACCAGTTTAAAACCCACAGAAGACGAAGATATCAACAAAAACAATGGTGGATTGCAGAGTACTTAGTTGTACTGCTGACTCTTTTTAATCTAACGACGGTTCTACATCAAATTGCTAATTTTCTCCCCTGTTTTGTAAGTGTTTGCGCATGTTGTTGAGCTTTAAAGAACATACCACCTACTAGTGGCGTGCCTGGGGAATTACACCATTTTCACATCTACTGTTGCTGTGTGAACAGAGATCGTAATGGAAACGGTTGTAGACGTGTTAATAAAAACGAAAAGAAATCCTGTTTTCAATGATTCATTGCTGTGTAAAAGTCAGTCTAAGGTATTGGTGTTTGTGATTTTGATGCGACTTATCGACAGTTTGTCTATCTGCCTGCCTGCCGTCCGTCCATTCATCCATCCATCCCTCCCTCCCTCCGTCCGTCTGTCCCTCCGTCCGTCCATCCATTCATCCATCCATCCATCTAAACGTGTACATCCCTTTGTAGTTTAACTTGTAAAACAGGGTAACAATCAAACAAAAACTTCTATTCACACATCTATGTATTCTATAAAAAAAAGTAAAGACAAGAAAACTCAAAACCAGACAGGTCAAATTATAAGATTCTGTGTAAATCCTTTGGCCATCCTGCAAAAATCCTCACCCAAATAGACACAGAAAAAAAGCACGTTACATTGACTAGGCGGGTGGACTGGACTAGGGATTAAGGATGGCTTGCTTGTCGCAATGCAATCACTCAACAAATTGATAAATCACAAAAAAGTCTCCCACACTGAAAACTTTTTTTTTATTCAGGAGCCTGTCTTTCACCAGCGAGCAAAAATGTGTGACGCATTATAAATGAGGATTAGAAAGCAGGATTTGCCGGGTTACTAAATTTAGTTCTTCCACAGTTCTTCCACTCATGAAAATGTAGTCATTTTATGACTAGTATAAAGACATCCAAACACGCCTTCATGTTATTGCAACTCAATTTTAAGAAAATGCCATTTCCTGTTTCTTTTTTCTTTTTACAAGCTGCTAAATCTTCAAAGGTCACAGAGATAAAACAACATAGCTAAATAATTGTGATCAAAGGTAAAGAAAACCCCAAAACAATACATTGTGGTACTTCACTATTAATGAAGGGAATTTGTTAACTTTTATCTCACTTATCCTTCTTTTATACGTTAGTCTTTTTCTATAGTAAATTTAAACAGATTTTTATAGTAGATTTTGAATTTAATGTTAGCAAAAGACAGCAACTTGAATGATTATTTGTAATACTTATAGAACATTTACTATGATTATTCCCTCATCAATGACAATATGCAGTTTAATGGCTGTTTAGACCAGTAATTATATTTCATTAATTGACAGTTCAAAATACTTATGTACAAATGCAAAAAAAACTGCCTTTGGAACCATGACTGTAGGTAGTATGCATTGCTGAAACAACAACCAGGTGGAGGTTTGCATTTTCTCACCTTTGGAAGGAGCGAAAGTAAGCAGATGGCAAGCCTTTAGGGTCCATAGCACATTGTCGACAACGAATTACGGTCCAGAGGGGAATGGAATGGCTGATAACCTCCCTCCCATGGTTCCATCTGCTGAATCCTAAGCAAGGAGAGTGCATGCAGACATGCAAACACAGACAATGACATCTTACAAATGTGATGAATAGAACAAGAATTAAAGCAGCTTTAATACTGAGCAGCACACCGTTTTCATAGCACAATGCATCATTGTAAAACGGGCTAAATTCAAATTACTAATATTGTTTTTTATGATTATTTCAATAAAAAAAATTGTGTAAAGCTTTTGACAATAGCTCGTAAGAACAGAGATTGGGATGTAACAAACTAAATTATGGTTCATCAAAAGGATGGCATTTATACCTGGGACACAAAGCAACCTCGAGACTGTTTGGCTCTTTGCAATGATCCAGAAATTAAAGGCTTAGAAATAGCAGACAGGCATTTTCATGAAGCATGTTTCTTTTGTGCTGTTGAAACAAAGTGGGTTGTCGTGCTCTATACATTCACCAGGTCTCAAAATAAAGCTTTCATGACAATGAGACTAAATCTAAATCTCACAGTGGCAGAACGAGACCGTGTTCTCAGAACAAGAAAGAAAAGGAATAATGTCATATCTAATTGCAGTTCTTCACTTTTTTTCCCCTTCCAACTGGGTTTAATCTAGCTCCATTCATGGCCGTGCTAATCACAACTTAGTCGGAGCAGCAGAATTACTTCCACACATTATTCACGCTGTTGTAATTACACTGCAGGCATTGGCAAGCTCCTCCAAAGCAACCAACATAAACAAAATAAATAGTTATTTTTTTAATTGAGATTTTTAATACCTCAGTATTTTAAGAAGTAAAGAAAAAAGTGGACTTCATCAAGAATTGTTCTCTGCTCTCCACACAAGCTATTGTTGTTCATGCTTGTTTTGAATGACAAGAGTCCCCTCTCACTTCAAACTACTATGAGAGGGAGCTACAGCAGAAAAAAAAGAAATCAAAGACTGCTGAAACAACAGCTGTTTCTACTTATGTAAGGGCTGCAGGACGACTGTTCATATCCTGGCTTGTTGAAGCTGTCACAAATCATTAATCTCTGGCCTGTCTTTGGGGCCATGCTGTCAGGTTTCCTTTGGACATCTGTGGCTAGACGGACACAGGACTCACTGTTTAAGCAGGTGCCTCACACCTCTGTGATGTTACTGAGACAGGCTGAAATAAATGAACCTCACCTAAGCAGTTTTGCCATTGAACTGTTTGGTTGAAGCGGGTAAAGGCGGTGACTGTCACATGGAGAGCAATAAATTGCTACCATACATGCAGTATAAGTTGTAACTGGTCCAATTGTTAGACCTTGACAATTATTGAAGGACTAAAACACAGAAGACAAGCAAGAAAGAGAGGAGAGAAATTAGTATGTTATATAACGTGCAGTTACAGGAGCCACTGTGTATTTCATGATGGTGGAATTTGTAAAGTGTTTTCTTGACTGTGTAGAGTTCTACTGCATTGTTTGGTGAATATACAGCCTATACCACTATCATTAGATATATCTTCAGATTGTATTAAACAAGCCAAAAGATGACAATAGGATACCATGGGAGACCTTATGCCCTCTACTTGTGGATAAAGGCAAACAATACAGTGGAAATGTTTTACATCGCTCTGCTTTCTATATGGCACATGTACAGTAAGTATTTACTATGCATTACCAACAATTTGAATATTGTGAAAAAAGTTAGATTTATTTTGTGTTACTCATTTCAGAAAGTTAAACTCATTTTTTATATAGATTCATTATACATAGAGTGAAATCTTTCTTTCTTTCTTTTTCACAATATTCTAAATTTTGAGATGTACCTGTAGCTGTGGAGTAGAAACCGCATTTCAAATGCTTTACATATACATATATACATTAACAAACATAAATAAAATACTGTGCTGCAGCTTCCTTCAGAAGTTACCAAATTAGTAAACAGGCTCCATGTGTTTGTTAAACATGGTGGTGGCACCATCATTCTGTGGAGAGGCTTTTCTTTAGCAGCTAAAGGATATTTGCTCAAAGTTGATGATAAGATAAATAAAGGTAAATGCTGGACCATCCTGAAAAAAAGGGTATTAATACTTTTGCTAGGTTCTGAAATATGTTTTGGCTGAGTACATTATAAATTGGACGAAAACAAAAGTCATCTGAATTTGAATGGAACATTTAGACTAAAGGGTCTAGAGCACACATAAAAATACTTTAAAAGTGATTTTTTATTTTATTTTTATTTTGTCTAGTTATTGCTGGTATTTCAGAAATAAACAAACCAAATTGAACTGAACTGTCAAAGGCAGATGTACATATTTGCCCAGCTCACAATTATTTTTTCAAACGCTAGCCTTGGGAGTAATTAGAGGTTGAAGTAAAAACACTAGCCATTCAGATACGCAGCCTGCTATTAACACCTTGGGGGCTGTATTCTTTTTATCGGCTTAACCCTTCTTGAATAATCTTCCGCATTTGAGTTACAAACATTATTCTTTACATGCAAAGTGTTGCAAACTGACTGGAGCAAAGGTCATTGTGTAATTCTGTCAACATATTTGTGAGCTGGGAAGTTACTGACTAATCAAATCAGATGGCATCATACTTCTTAGCAACATTGCTATTTAGCCGCCTCATATTTATATGGGGAAGCTAATTAGTGTTTTTTCTAAAATAAAATCATCTTTTATTGCTTGACCTTTCCACTGACAAACTTGTGATTGAGTGTGAATTTTTTATATAAACAGAAATCCATCTTTATTGATCAAATTAGGAGTTGGGTTAGAGAAAGGGGCAAAGGCTTAAAGTTGCAGTTATAATCCTGTCCTTACAAGAAAAAAAACACAAAAACTATTTATACATATGTATAAACATATGAAAAATGTAAAACAAATTTGAAACTGGCTTTGGAACAGTTTGATGGTGCAATGTGTGAAATGTGTTAAATAAGGCCCATGATATTACGTGTGATGCTCATGTCAAAGCCATGGAATTAAACCTAAAATAAATGAAATGAACATATATAGCAGTTTTCAGTCATACAGAGAGCTCAAAACATTCTCACTTTAAGACTATGACTCCTGGACAGACATTCCGTCTGTGGTGACATTTAATAAAATAGTGTAAATGACAACCAGATGAGCTGAAAGCATTTCTTAAAAGTTTAATTCTTAGTCTGCTCTGGGAATGCAGTTTCTCAGCCAAAGTATTTCTTCAGAAACATTTTAAAAAGTGAATTTAAACTGTTTTTCAGAGGAAGTTACATTGTACAATAACATGTGACAAATTTTATCATGAAGTGCCACCTGAAGCACACAAAGAATACCTTGCATTCATTAAACGTTTTCCTGCATGTGTTTCACATGTGGAAATTTTCCCAAATAGAAAACATGTTTTTTGCGTGTTACACTCTAACATGGCTTTAAGGATTTTTACCACTGCTTTTCTGTCTAGTCAAATGTGGATCATGTGAACTCGTCATGTTTTTTCCATAAGGTGGGCTCATCATATTTACCCAGCAACAGATGCTGTGGAATTTCTTATTTTTTGAATTAGTTTCAGTGGATTTTCTTGGCTCGCCTCTGTGAATACATAAACCTGTCTTGGGAATGTGAGCATCCTGTTAAAACTATACAGAGACTGTCCAAGAATCCACTTCCAGCTCTGCCTGAATAATGTTGCATATATTTTTAATAATGACTTTATAATGGGGCTACACGGTGGTGCAGTTGGTAGCACTGTTGCCTTGCAGCAAGAAGGTCCTGGGTTCAATTCCGGGCTGGGGGTCTTTCTGCATGGAGTTTGCATGATCTCCCCGTGCATGCGTGGGTTCTCACCGGGTACTCCGGCTTCCTCCCACAGTCCAAAGACATGCCTGTTAGGTTAATTGGTCACTCTAAATTGCCCTTAGGTGTGTGAATGAGTGTGTGCATGGTTGTTTGTGTGTTGCCCTGCGATGGACTGGCAACCTGTCCAGGGTGTACCCTGCCTCTCGCCCATAGACTGCTGGAGATAGGCACCAGCTCCCCCGCGACCCACTATGGAATAAACGGTAGAAAATGACTGACTGACTTTATAATGGCAGAAAACATCACACACATGCTTTAACTCTTATCATATGGGAGTCATAACTATTTGGCAATATATGGTGAAAATAACATTGAATAGTCCCTTTTCCATTGCTTGTGGATAGCCCCAGGCTTTTGAAAGCCCAGGGCACGTTTCAATGTAAATTTACCTGAGTAATTTCACTTTCCTGGGGCGTTACTTTCACAGGTAAAATGTCCTACTCTGCGCAAGACTTTTCAGATTTTCTCGGGATTGTTTAAGGGGTGGGGTTGTGTGCATCAAGGCATTGCACCACTAGCTGCAGCAATGGCGGCGGTTAATATATACATTTATAATTTTTATACCATGAATTTATCACTAAAAGTAGTTTTAAGATGTTTTAAAGCGAGAAAGTAGACCTCAATACTTCATCTGTGCAGTCAGTTCATCAAGAAGGAGCCTACTTTCAAATGTTTTTTCTGAGCTCTCGGAACAGCGGAGCTTCTCTTACGGAACAGTGTGGTTGCTATGGTAAGCTAAGGTAGCCAGGCGGTTGTACTGGAACTTCCCCACCAACTTCTACCGCTCAGCACTCTGGGATTTCCTAATTTGTTTGTGTTGCCAAATGAATATAAAGCTTTTAGTAGGTATGATGAATACCTGCAAGTACCAGAAGATAAAATGTAATAATTATTGCCTGAAATTCTGGCATTTTAAGTTAATGTAGGCATTAATTCTAAAATTTCTCCACATTGCTGTAAGAAAAATATTTTCTTGGAGTACTGACGATCACACAGCACTGAAAATTGTTCATGTACATATACACAAATACACATTATTTTTCAATTTTTTTATAGTTTATGCAGACAGCTCTGCAGAAGGATAGACCACAGTTTCAGGTTTGATTGCAGTTTCCCAAAAGCTCCCAGTGATTCTCTTTACCCTTGTGTCCTGCAATCATCTACTTTCTACTTTCTACGTATCTTCTACTTTATAAAAAATATTTGCTTATGATAAGACAGTCAAGGTATCAAATCGATTATTTCTGTGGTTATTGGACATGAGTTTGCCTGAAGATAATAAAGGAAAAACAAGTGTTAATCAGTGTAGTAATTATTGTAAATGAATCATGCCATTTTAAAGCAACAACTCTGGCCTGATGCAGGTTGGTAAAAACATTTATGTAAAACAATGTTTTTTAGTTTTCTGTTTCCTGGATCCAATGTAACTTAAGGAATATTAAAAGGAATCAATGAACTGTAGTATCGCTCTAAAGTTGCTCATCATCTTCTACTATCAGTTAAAACACAAAAATTATTTATTAGCAAAGAGTTTTTGAAAGGGAGTAAAGGAGAAATGCAATCTGCTGAACTGAAGGTGTAGTCTCGTTTTCTTCACGTCATTCAGCTTATTTAAATAAATGGTCCTTGGCCTTTCTGAGCAATGGAAATAGAATACACACAATTCCCTGGGATTTCTTTTACCTGGGTAAAACAAATCCTGGGGTCTTTAAATCCCAGGGCTTTCAGTGAAAAAGGGGCTAATGATATACTGAACATCTTTCCTCACATACCAGTGTAATAATTCAATTCAATTCAGTTCAATTCAATTCAATTCAATTTAATTCAATTTAATTTAATTCAATTCAATTCAATTCAATTCAGTTTATTTATATAGCACCAATTCACAACACATGTCGTCTCAAGGCACTTAACAAAAGTCAGGTACATACATTCCAATTAATCCTAGCCATTGAACAGTGAAGTCAGATTCTGTTATTTATTCAAATTGGATAAAAAGTTTTTCTATGTAAGGAAACCCAGCAGATTGCATCCAGTCAGTGACTTGAAGCATTCACTCTTCCCAGATGAGCATGTACAGACAGTGGACAGTCACTGGCGATGACTTTGCAGCAATCCCTCATACTGAGCATGCATGTAGCAACAGTGGAGAGGAAAAACTCCCTTTTAACAGAAAGAAACCTCCAGCAGAACCAGGCTCAGTGTGAGCGGCCATCTGCCACGACCGACTGGGAGTTAGAGAAAACAGAGCAGAGACACAAAGAGAACAAAGAAGCCCTGATTCAGGAGTACTTTCTATGGGAAGGAAAAGGTAAATGTTAATGGATGTAGCTCCTTTAGTCGTTTCACCTAGAAAGAAGGAACAGATTAACTCTAAGCCAGTTTTCAAGTTTAGAGTCTGAAGAGAGCACATAGTTAGTTACAGTAAAAGCTCAGTCAGTAGCTATGTCTAGGAGAGAGAAAGGTCTAAACACTGAAAGACAGGGCCATGTGGATCATCGGTAGAGGGTGAGCATTAAGTTGTTGCCAGCAGAAGCTTTGGGGGATTCCCCTCTCCAGAAAGGTGTTACAGGTAGGACACAGAGTCAGGCCAGGTGTAGCTTCTAGGAAGAGAAAAGAGAGAGAACAAAGTTAAAAGCTGAAATAACAGCAAATAATACAAAATTGAAGAGTAGTGTGAGAAAGTAGCGAAGAGGGTGAAAGTGGTCATTATGTCCTCCAGCAGCCTAAGCCTATAACAGCATAACTACAGAGATAGCTCAGGATAAACTGGCCTTAAAAGTGGACAGTTTGTCCATCTAGAGCCCACTGATGGCCACTGTTATGCTAAAAACCACAACGATTGGGATATCTCTCTCTGTCAGATTGACCATAACCATTGGAAAAGAGAGGTGGTCATACAGGTAGCAGAAATGGAGGGTGTGTTTGCACCTAAACCATAACTGACCGGGTTTTAGGCTAAACCGACTCCCCCTTACTCCATCCAACAAGGGAAAGAAGACGGAGTAAAAAAAGGGAAGATAGCTCAGGATAACCCAAACCCACTCAAACATAAGCTTTTATCAAAAAGGAAAGTTTTAAGCTTAGCCTTTAAAAGTAGACAGGGTGCCCGCCTCATGGACTAAAACTGGGGTGGTTCCACAGGAGGGAGCCTGATAACTAAAGGCTCTCCCCTCCCATTCTACTTCTAGAGACCCTAGGAACCACCAGAAAACCCCTGCAGTCTGAGAACGAAGTGCTCTGTTAGGAACGTATGGAACAACAAAACTCTGATGGATGATGGAGCTAAATCATTAAAGGGGGCTTATATGTGAGGAGGAGAATTTTAAATTCTATCTGGATTTAACAGGCAGCCTATAAAGGGGAAGCTAAAGTAGGGGAATATGTCTCCTTTTTTTTTTTCATCAGAACTCTTGCTGCAGCATTTTGAATCAGCTAAAGGTTTTAACTGATTTTCTGGACATCCTGATAGTAAAGAATTACAATATTTTTCAGCCTGAAGTAAAAAATGCATGGACGTTTTTCCCCCATCAATCCTGGACAGGATATTTCTAATTTTAGCAATGTCCGGGAGGGTAAAAGGAAATCCTAGAAACCTTTTTTAATATGGGATTTAAATGATATGCCCCGGTCAAAAATAACACCAAGGTTTTTAATTTTTATTATAGGGGAAATTTTAAGCCATCCGGGTTTAATGTTTGACAAAGGTTTTTTTTTTAAAGACTCCGGTCCAAAAAACGAAAATTTTTCCTTTTTGTCTGAATTTAGAAGCAAAAAAAAATTTAAAGTCTCCAAGTTTTTATGTCTTCAAGACATGTTTGAGTCTATCTAACTGGTTGGGTTCATCAGGATTTTTGGAAAGTAAAGCTGAGTGTCATCAGCGTACAGTGAAAATTATTCTATGCTGCCTGATATTTGACCTTTTGGAAGCATATATAAAAAAGAGAATTGGCCCAAGTACTGAACCCCCCGTGGTACTCCAAATTTAACCCTGGATTTTAAAATGATTTATTTTTTACGAAAAAAAACTAAAAATCTGTCAGACAAAAAAGATTTAACCCCAGCCTAGCCTTTTCCCCCTGATCCCTACAGCATTTTCCCAGCCTTTCTAAAGAATATTATGATCGACTGTATCAAATGCAGCACTGAGATTCTAACAGAACCAGTACAGAACAAGCCCCCATTATCTGAGGCCATAAGAATATCATTAGTGCTTTCAGCAGAGCTGTTCAGTGCTATGATGGCCCCGAAACCTGACTGAAACTCTTCAAACACGTCATTTCTGTGTAAATGCTCACATATTTGACTAGCAAATTTTCTCAAGAATTTTTGTAAAATGGAAGATTGGATATCGGGGTCTGTAATTTATTAGTCATCTCGATCAAACGAAGGGGTTCTTAAGCAAAGGTTTAATTACAGCTACCTTAAAAGCTTGTGGTACATACCATTTACAAAGATAAAATTTAAACATATTAAAATGGGGGGGGGTAATCGAGGGGAAAACCCCCTTAAATAATTTTGGTTGGGATTGGGTCTAAATACAAAATTTAAGGTTTAGTGGAACTAAATATTTCTGATAATCAGGGGCTCCCAGGATCAAAAAAAGTCCAAACCAGTCAGGGTTCTCAGTTACTTCCAAAGTTTTCTACTTGTTTGAGGATGAAGATCTCTTCGGGAGTATGCAAAGATTTTCTTTTAATAAATCAAATTTTATTTTGAGAATCCCCTAAAGTATGATGCTGGGAGATGGGAAGGATGGCCCCAACAGAGTTTGGCTTGTGTAAGTTTGCAAAATGTACTAAAGAGAAACTTGGGTTTTTTCTTGTTCTTTCTATTAAGGATGAGATAAGGGTGTTTTAGTTGGGGAAGTGCTTTTTTTACAACAGTAGGTATTTTTTTCCCGTTAAATAGGAAACCTGTAGGTGTTGAGAGGCCATTTTGCTCAAATTTTTTTACATTGTGCTTTAAAAAATACGCCCTCTGAATTAAACCAGGGAGCCTGCCTCCGTAAAAATTACCTTCTTTTTTCAAGGGGGCTGCATTGTCTAATGCATCACGCAATGATGAAGTAACACTCTGAACAAGAGAATCAATAACACACTAAAAATGAAATGATACCTTTCTTTTTATTGGGAAGTCATGTACATTTATGCATGGTTAATTGAATTTATTTACAGTATTTCAGCCTCAATGGTCTGTGTAGCATCCACGAATAATTTCTTTCAGGACAGAAAACAGCATTTCATTTAATTTTGTTATTTTCCCATAAAAAAAAAACTGAGAAAAACATCAAAGACGGAATGATTTAATTAACAATATGGGACTCTGTCTACAGCAGTCTGCATTTTGCAAATTACTCTTTGCTGAGAATAAGAGACTTATCAGGAGCATGCAGACATCACTGTACACCTCAAACGGAGTTGTGTTGACACACGGAAGGGAAAAATACGTGTCTCCCCCAGACAGAATTATCCACTTCACAGGTATTTTCAGTTTACAGTTTTTAGTTTGAAAAATTAATACCCTTTCTTCTCCTGCCAGTGGAGTTTGCAATCCTTTGTTGTGTTTACTGTGAAGTGCAGACAGAATGAAGAACAGAAAGCTAGTTGTGTCAGTACTGCATTATACTTGTGATTTGTTTTTAGCTGCATTTAAAATTCTTGATGATTGTTTTTGATGGGAAAGTGTTTCAAGAAAGTTGTTTCTTAATGAATATTCTCTTTGTGCCACTTGGATTCGGCTCGGTCATTCTGTTTATCACTACTTGAGGCTAAGACAGGCAATGTAGCCTGCAAACTCCAAAAAGTGTTTTTCAACATTTATTAATGAAACCGAATAACGTTTGAGATAAAAACAGAAAGAAATACCCATTGGGCCATGTTAACTACTATTAATGGTAACTGTCCCACCTTGGTCTTGGAGACAAAATTCTTGCAGTCTTTAATATGTGGTTAAAGGCAGACCGGGGAATTTTATAACCCAAGGGCTACGTCCAGCCTTTGAAATGTCCTGGACAGGCTACAGTGGTCAAATAAAAATATGAAATACTGTTCACTCTGCATGCAAAACCAAATAATTGCTTTTATTTTGAAGGTGACCACTGTCATTTCGCTGTTTGGTAGCTGCATTTTCCTACAGTGAGAGCCACTGCTGGCTTATGCTAAAAAGAGAGGCTGATACAGAATTTCAAGTTATTGACAGTACATGCACCAGTAAGGGCTGCACCATATTTTATCACCACAGTGCGTATTAAAGATATTGCAAAGAACTGATTGGAGTTTAACACCTGTGTGCTATTATTTCACACTTGGCATGCCAATAAGATATTTAGCCAGTTGAATGCACACCTGACACAGATGCCTATGTCCAAGATGCTAAAGGTTACAAAGAGTGTTGGAATAATAAATATCATATTCCAGTTTCCTAACATTGTGCAGCCCTGCCCTTAAATATTTATTTACTGAAGTAAAAGGTAAAGGTACGGTTTGTGAAGGACAGATTGTTGTTCTGAGGAATTACAGGTTGAATTAACATTATCAGACTACATGAGGCTAAACACAAGAACATGCACTTTTTTTAACAGTTATTTTTTGTATGTACTGTAAGGTCATGCAAAGTTCTACAACAATACAATAATACAACAATAATCATAGTTACTCATTATGCCCTTATAGATGCCCATTCACCATTTTTCACCCCAATTTTGTATCCAAATGTTGTCGTTTTTTACCGACCTCCTCCTTATGTATTTTAATGAATTATGGAGATAATTTAATTGTTTATAGGCCAATAGAGTCCAATGAACTATAACAGATTATGCCTCTGGATCAAACCAAAATACTACGAGTGCCCTTTTCTATTCTATTCTATTCTAAAAAATATATATATATGAAATAAATAAATTATTCGATCTTGGCAATTTTTGACTGACTGACGTCCTAATGATATGCATCAGGGCCTTCGGAACCTAAGTAGAAATAAACTATAGAAATAAGAGTAGACATTAGATAGGCAGTAATTAATTTTTCATAGATTCCGTTTTTTTGTAGTTTTAAACCGTAAAATCATATTTGTATCAACAAGACAGAAATAAATTAAACGTAGGAACTGCTTCTGAACTAATTAACATAAGCAAGTTGTATTGCTTTGTGTTCAAAAACAAAAGTGACATCAGCATGGCCCCCACTTTTTGACATCAACTGATGGAGTTCACCTTAAAATGTCTCAAACTATTGTTTTAGATTTTTGCACCAAAAGAGAAAGTCTCATTGAGAAAAAAAAAACAAGATGGGAACTGGCAGCGAAGAGATTAGGATGGGAGGATTATTCCATTTCTAAAGGTGACACCCCCAACCAATTCAATATCTTATGTATATTATTTCCATGTTGCTCCCACTGCTTGACATTTCTGGGTTAGAAAGTTCCTGTTGCAGGTTGCCATTATCATGTTACACTTAAATTCACATTAAGATGCTTCCATAGAAATTATCTTCTTCACGCTTGAGGGTTGATCTTTGTATATTATTCTGGGCATGGACAAGTCACCACAGGTGAAGGGAAAGGGAAGAGCAATGCAGCTGATTGTGATGATAGAGATGTCACATTTGAAAGTATCACTGTAATTACAGGTGAGTCATTGCTGGCTAATGTTGTTCTCTGAATGACACATTAATTCATTTTATTTCATGCGACAATGAGTAGGAATTCTGTAGAGCTCGGCCATTTGTTTTAGAAATCAATTTAATTATGCCTGAAATCAATCATGGGTGACCTTTTTGATGCATTTGATGAACGAGTCATTCTTGCAAAGATAAACAGCCAAGGCATCAGAAGATATGAAGATGTGAAGTTATGTCATCAACAGCTGGAGCCATCAAGTAAAAACGTAACAATTTTTACTTATTTATATTTCATAATAGTATTGAACTATTGCATATGTTGATGTCCAACTGCTGTTGTGGAGGATGGTGAGCATGCTTTGCAGACTTGGAAATGGGGAGAAGGGGTGTATTGAATGTCATCAATCAGCATTAACCATCAACTCTGGGCTATTGACTGATGATTCACTACAGCAGAATCTCCTCTGACTCTGAAATGACAGTGGCAACATGAGGCAGAGACATTCAGTTGATTGGCACCTCATTGAGTCTGGCAAAGGAGCCAGTGATTGCAAAAGCTGTCAATATCATGTAATTGTTTTCTTACTTACACGGTCTCCTGTCTTTATTCCTTCTTTTTTGCTGCATAAGTCTCAAATTTCATTCCAAATAAAAGTTGTTTTTCGCACGTCATTGTTATATTTATACTATGCTTATAATTTATGTACCATTACCTAGTATGTCATCTCGGCATCAGAACATTAGGATTCATTGCCCATGCTAGACAGCTAGATTAGCAGAATGGTTGTAAATCTGTCCTTTCCTGCTACCCTAGGGTGTGTTAAAGTAGCCAGTTAGGCCTGGAAGCTTCAATTTGACCACTCTCAATTATCATATTAAGTATGTCAGTGGAATATATACACTGATCACACTTCTGTCTTGCTGTGTGTTCACTGAAGTCAAGCTCAAATTGAGTTTAAATCTTAAATGGCACCCATAACGGCTCGGGGGAATATTCAGGGCTGAGAGAGCAGTGCTGTTTTCCACCCCAAGGTCAGCAAGGAAGAGGAGATTTAATTGAAATAGAAACTGCCTACCTGATAGTTTGAAATAATTAGTAATGTCAGCGCGGAGAGAGGAAGAGACGCGTATGAGGACAAATAAAAGGGACATTGGTTCTAGATAAAAATGGCAAGTCATCAAGTCAAGTGAATTGAATGTCATGGTGATTGACTGGATTTGACTCTGGAAGTCACAATGGGAAACTCAAATAAAGAATGCAAACTACAAATTAGCCTGAAACTTTGCAAAAGTATTTATGTCCTTTTTTCAAAATTTTTCACCTGACAACCACAAAGGTCACTCTATTTTATAAAGAAACACATTATTATGAAGGGAACGAAAAATAGTACATGCGCTTGTATTCAGTCCCCTTAACTCGGATATCCCTTAATGAAATCTAGGGCAAACAAACTGCTTTTCAAAGTCACCTAATTAGTAAATAGAGTCCACTGGTATGTAATCTTAGTATAATAAGCTATTCTTTGAAGGCCTGAGAAGTTTGTTTGAGCTTTATGAAGACAAGGGAACACAGCAGATAGGTCAGGGATAAAGTCATGGCGAGGTTCAAAGTAGGGTTAGGTTAACAAACAACATTCCAAGCATATTCTTGTGCTAAAATGGCCCAGTCAAAGTGCAATCTTGAATCCAGTTTATATTTAATGGCAAAACCTGAAAACCTCTGCTCAAAAGCTGATCCCAATAGATGATACTAATTTGTTGTTGTAACATGACAAAATGTGAAAAGGTTGAAGGGATATGAATACGTTTGCAA
This sequence comes from Crenichthys baileyi, assembly GCA_036173005.1. Lineage (NCBI taxonomy): Eukaryota > Metazoa > Chordata > Actinopteri > Cyprinodontiformes > Goodeidae > Crenichthys > Crenichthys baileyi. Next base: position 55,313 of record JAHHUM010002404.1, read on the forward strand.
CACTGAAAATGTTTTTATTTGCGATACTTTGAATCTGGGCCTTGTGTAAAATTCAAAAGTCCTCTGAAGGTTCTCATGGTTACCAAAATATTTTACTCTGCATGAAAAATATTCTTGCATTATTAAAGAAAATCTCTGAATCTGTGTGCAGCTGTGCTCAGCCCTGTATTTCCAAACCAGTTAATAAAGAGGAAATGAATTGTATCAATGTTGCTGCTGAAAAGGAAATTATCATAGAGATAGGTATTGGTGCCTTCACACATTGATTATATAAAGAGAACCCGTGTTTTACTCTCACACACACATATACATAGCAGCCTGGATTTTCTTTTTCAAAATTTCTGTCTCCACACGTTGTCCCCTGGCTCTGTTAAGACATGTCGACAATAGATAAAATACTAAACAAACAGACAGAACAAGTGTGACATACACACTATCTTTGCCTCTTTGTGGGTGTTTCTTCTGTGTGTGTATTGATATGTGAACAAGAGGGGGCCAAAACAACTGACAGAAAGATGATGGCACCACAGCACAAAAATAAATGTTCATACAAATGTCTTCGGAGCATGACAGCCACAAAAACTCAAGATATGGGGTGTTAATATCTGATCATTTTCTCTAGGCTTAACAGTATAAAAGACACCAAGGTCAATGGGTTGCCAGCCGTTGCTGTTGCACAAAAATGTGACATAGCTATTTTTGCTGTCTCCTCTTCTGCGCACAGCTTTAACCTCTGAAACAATAGTGTCCTCATCAAAGACAAAATCTGAAAACTTACTTCCTTCATTTCTCATTTCAGTTTTGTTTTTGCTCCAAAGGTTTTTACAGGAAGGACTTTAAGCATAGCTACCAAATAAATTATATTTCAAAGTACTGGAATAAAACAAGACCAGTTTGATGGCCTTATGGTGAGAAAAGTATTAAAGTATTCACAGATTTTTCAGCCAGTGTTATCTTTGGTTTTTATAAAGGCTAAACTAACGAAATGTTAAAATGATAAGGACTTTGTAACTGTGAGTGTGTTTTGTTAAGTTGTCTGCCATGTGCAGAGACAACAGTGGCTTGCCTCTTGAGTTGAAGATACTTTTTATACTTTATAGTTCTTTGCAGTGTTGCATCATAGCAAGAGGGCCCTAGGTTTAAATCCTAGTCAGGGCTTTTGGAGTCTGCATAATCTGTCTGTCAACTAAAAGCTTTTTTATTGGTGCTCCAGTTTTCTCCCACAGCCTCAAAATGCATGTTAGGTTTTTCAGAGTCTAAATTGCAGGTGTTTATTAATGTGTCATTCATCATGTGTGTTGGTGCTGAGACAGACTGTCAACCTCTCCATTGTCTGGTAGAGAGAGGCACCAGCTACACCCTTACTCTCAGTAGGAAAGATCAGGTAGAGACTATTGATGGATGATGAAATTTGCTGTAGTGCAGCATAAATAAGGTATAAACTACGTTTCGCTGTAAAGTCACAGTTTTTTTTTTCAAACCTAACATTTCACTGACCATCTTGGGCTGACCATTTAACCCACTATACACAGTCTTTGAGTGCCCCCAAGTGGTCAAATAATTGTTGGCTGAAAAAGTAAGAAAATAAGGTCAGGTCCCCTGCCAAGTGGGCTACTTCAAGCATTTGGCATACTGGGGTGGAGTTAATATTTATCAGTGCAATAAGAGCATCTGCACAGCATAGCCTAATTAAAGACTAATAGACTAATTAACATTGCCAAGAGGGCTATTTCTGTAGCATTTGCCTAAATTCAATAGTAGATGTGCAGTATGTCGCATCTCGAAGATGTGATTCTCATGCCATCGAATTTTCCGTCTCGTCCAAAAAAAACAATCTGGCTTAGCTGGACATAAACTCAGATGTACTAAAATCTTAAATGTATAGAAAGTTGATGTTGGAGCATTTTTTACTTAAAGGTATGTATCTAAGTACTGTATAACTGTATCAAAGCTTTATTACAATACTGTAGATAATGGTAACAATAAAAAAATGTTAAAATTGCCAACAAAAAATGTCTGTTGTTGGCAATGGTACAAATACAACTATAACCAGATTTTTACATGCACTAAATAAAAAGACAACTTTTTATTCTTCCCTTCTGACATTGGATAAGAGTAAACTTCTTAAAACAAGTTTACATGCACTAGTTTGAGCTGTAATGTGTGTCTGTCAGTATATAGTACCACTACAGATTTATTGGATTCCAAAAAATTTTTAAACTTTCATTTTGACCAAATACTTATTCAATTTCAATTCAATTCAGTTTATTTATATAGCGCCAATTCACAACACATGTCGTCTCAAGGCAACTTCACAAAAGTCAGGTACATACATTCCAATTAATCCTAACCATTGAACAGTGCAGTCAGAGTTAGTTATTTATTCAAATTGGATAAAAAGTTTTTCTGTCTAAGGAAACCCAGCAGATTGCATCCAGTCAGTGAGTTGCAGCATTCACTCCTCCTGGATGAGCATGTAGAGACAGTGGACAGTCACTGGCGTTGACTTTGCAGCAATCCCTCATACTGAGCATGAGTATGTTAGCATTCTACTTAAAAAGAACAGAAACCTTTTACTTTGTTGTATATTCAGAATGTAAAGATTTCAAATGTTTGAGTACCAAACTTCTAGGAACATTTATTTGAAGAATTAAAATGTTTGCAATTATCTTCAACTTTTAAGTGATGTTTTTTGCAGTTCTAGTTTTTGTGTCACTTTCTCTTAAATTTGTTTCTTTTAAAGTTTTTTTTAGATACTGCTATTTTACACATACTCCTCCACTCTCTCCTCTCTATTTGTCGATCCGTGTCTGTCGCTCTCAGTGCTGACAATGTCTGCACTCAGCACACCCCAAATAAAGTGCGTGGTGACAGAAACATTAACACAAGCCACTGAGTACCTCTGTGATTTTAGTGAGAGTGTATCTGTCAGCTGGGACCCGGAGGAGTAAAAAGCACACATCTGAACTTTTGCTGGCTGGTGTTTGGGTGGAGGACTGTGACAGTCAACATCAAAACAGTAAAAGTAAAGCTGTGATTTATTGAATGTGCTGCTTGTGTCTGCTTTCATGCTTGCCAGTGATACATAATATGACTTTTCTTCTGCTTTCAGGGAACATGGCGATGCGGATGAATTAAACATGTTAAGCAGAAACAGGTCTCTCTCTGAAAGCCTTCCCCATTTCACCATAACCCCTTTTTAGACATTCAGTGGACTTATCGCAGCGTATAAATAGGACAGAATTCATTATTCAGGGGAGGTTTCGGTGAAAAATTAATAGTTGTCCCCGAAGGAGGTTCTGTGGCACTTTTGAAAGGGAAAACCTTTAAAGTATACATGCTCTGGGGAATCTGGAGAGAGTCTGCCCTTCATATTAAATCCTTTACCATGCTACACTACACGTTGATATTGGAAATGTAAGTTTGCTCATCAGTAATGACTGTGACTAATACTCTACACAGACTGCATTCATGCCTAAGCTGTCTGCAAAACATTTTTCAATACGAAAAGAAAAACGGGGACCCATCTGCTTCTGACGCTGACAAGTTCAACAGATTACACATTTTCTGTACTGCCTTTTAGGACAAAACACCACGAGTTGAGCTGCTGACATCTGTAAAGACTCCTTTTTGTAACCACATTGAATTATTTCTCTCAGAAGCACTTCACAATACAAAAACCATCACGCTAGAAAACCGCAACAAAAAAGTGTACATCATGTCCTCCTCTCAACACTGTCATAAAAGAGATTACATTTTTCAGCATACCCAGATTACTCGTGTCCTGAAATCTCACTGCTGCTGCTGCTGCTGAGTTGTTTTCAGTCTGCCTGTTATCACTTGAAAGATGGGCTTCACAATGCCTTTGTATCCACTTCCTATCTGCCCAGCTCTGCAGGCAATAACAATAATGTATAGCTAAGGGAAAACAGCTAATCATCAATGGCTGCAAGATATATGGCATATAGAGTGGCACCTTGTTTATTACCCTCTCTTTTCCTCCTGCGGCATCCTTCGGCTACACAGAAAGGCTGCTGGAACCGAGAGCTCCTTCAATGTTAATTTGATTCATTCTTGTTTTCCATAATAATTGGGGTCAATGGGTCAGTGTGATGAATTTGCTTGTTACATGACACAGGATGTAGCACATCAGTGGATGCTGTACAGTTTGTCTCTTCAGTATCTTCCATCATAAGAGACAGGCGCCTCATTTTTATTAGCCATATTATTAGAAAATAAAGTGCAGTGCAAAAATATTCCCACATCTTAAACTTTCTCACATTTTGTCTTGTTATAACCGCATACTTCAATGTATTTACTTGACATTTAATGTGATTGACCAAGACAAAGTAATGCATAATTGTGAAGTCGAAGAAAAATAACACAAAGTTTCAATTTCTTTTGATAAAGGTCTGAAAAGTGTGGGGTGCATTGTATTCAGCCTCACTGAGTTGATACTTTGTAGAACTACATTTTGCTGCAAGCTGCAAGCATGTTTTAGGATGGTCTCTACTAGCTTTGAGCATCTAGTGACTAAGATTATTTGCCTATTTTTCTTTGTCAAATAGCTAAAGCTCTGTCAGATTGACTGAATAATTTCCGTGAACAGTAATTTCCATGTCTTCCTACAGATTCTCAGTTGGATTTATGTCAGGACTTTTACTAGGCCATTATAACACATGGATATGAACTAAGCTTGAATATCCCTTCTTTTTGCAGGATTCCCTTCTGTTTAGCTCCATCCATCTTCTAATCAATTCTTGACAGTCCCCAAACATCACCACAGCATGATGCTGCCCCACTATTTTTCACTGTGGTTATAAAGTAATGTGCATACTTTTTCCCACCACACATGGTGCTTTGCATGTTGGCCGAAACATCTCATTTTAGTCTTATCTGAGCAGAGCATGTTCTTTCACATGTTTGCTTTGGCCACCTGCAAACTGCAAATGGGAAAGCCGATGACGTTTTTTTTTTTAAATAGGTTTCCTCTTGTCACTCATTCATTAAGGCCAGATTTCCAAAAAAATAAATTTTTACATACGAGATGTTCAAAGCTTGGGATTTAGTCTTATAATCTATCTTTGCTTTGGACATCTCCGCGACTTATTCCTGACTTGTCTGCTGTGCTCCCTATGTTCCTTCATGGTGTAGCGGGGTAATTCTGTGTCTTTGATACAGGGGACCAGGGTTTGACTCCCAGTTGAATCACAAAGGGCATCCTGATCTGCCAAGTCTGACTCTGCCAGACTCTGCCAAGTCTGTGTGCAAGCTGTACTGACTTGCTGTGGCAATCCCTGCACAAGGGAAACACCGAAAAGACTCCACCTCCCTGTCTGCTGTGTTTCTTGCCCTTTGTAATTCAGATGGAATTACAAAGGGTGAGTTTAAATCACACACTGGTAGACTCTATTAACTAATTAGTTGACCTAAGGTAGTTGATTGCACTGGCTTTTATTGTGGAGTACCTGATTAAAATGGGTTGAATATATGCATGCTATGCTTTTATTTAAGTTTTTTTGTAAAAAAAAAAAAAAAAGCTAAACCAAGTATTATTTTTTTACTGTTCAAAGTTATGCTTTGTTTTGGTCTATCACATAAAATTAAAATAAAAAAATATTGAAAGATTCAAGAGGTATTATTAGTGGTTTTCCATACACAGCAGGTTGAATTTTCTGAGAACTCTGCTTATGCTTCATCTCAAATCAGCTTTTAATTTGAGAGATTATAGTGTTGTAAAGGACAAGTATATTTTTAGATCAAAGTTGTCTCCAAAACAATCAAGATTGTTTTGATAGTATTCCAGCTGGAATAATCCAATCTTCTCACAAATATCAAGTCTGCTTTGTCAGCTCTTACTTAATCAACCTATTTTGTTTCTTTCTTAATCCGTCTAAAACATTTTCATTCCCCTTTCATTCCTCGCTGTTTATTTTCATTTCCTGCAACTCACATTATCTACACAACATGGAAATGTTCAGCCATTCTTCGATGCGCAATGAATTTTAAGACAGATTCAATTTTTTTGTCTTATAAATATACATTTATGTATTGCCTCCTTGTCAGTACCAGCACACCTGCACTGTATATCTGCAGTATCATCTAGTGCCTGCACAAGTGCGAATTTACAGAAAGGAGAATGAATGGCTACCCTTGTATGAGATTTTAAACTGTGAGCAATCACAAAATGTGTGTGTATGTGTGTGTATGTGTGGGTGTGTGTGCCCCTACATGAGCACGTCTTGTGTTTCTAACCCCCGCGGAAACTCTGTGCCTCCTCCTCTGTGTGTCATTGTGGTGATGAGCGCTGATTGCAGATTGTTACAGTGTTTGTACCTCTCATCTATCTGGCCCATGCTGCGTATTTGGCCAGGCCTGATTGTGTTGATGGTGACACCGGCATCTTGTCGTCAGGTGGGGAGGCCCAATGGTGGTCGGGGCATAATAAAAGAGATGTAATCAACCACTGTCACACACGCACAAAAATCAAGTGTAAGAAAACCGTTTCTGAGTTTTACCTTCCCAACTGTGCCCTTTGTTAATGAAAATCACATAAAAAGGCAGTTTTAGATGTTAGAGCAGGGTTTTTCTCTCTCTATAGGCACTTCATGTGGTGGTGAAATACAATTTTAAGGTGCTTTTTCCTTGCTTGACAACAAAGGTGAGTGAAAGATATAGCATATGCATTACATTAAATCTGCACATTCTCTGTGAGATGTATGGCCTCGGTGAGGGAATGGGTGCTTCAACCTGTTACATACTTTTAATCAATGGCAACAAAAAGAAAGAAGCAGTGTTTGGCACTTGCTTGTTCAAGAAATCCTTTCTCTCTTTGTGCACTATGTCCTTCATCAGTGCTTTGTTATTTGTTTGGTGTTCTAATCTTTGCCAAGTCAATAATATTCTTTGTAGTCTGAAATTGTATGTCGGGAACAAAAAGGCCTCCTCCCTTTGTTGAAAGTACCTGTCTGTGACTTTTTATGCTCTCTCAGACTCCCAGATAGAGCAATCATTAGATGTTGTTTTCTGCCTGCAATTACTTTCCGTTACAATGGGTCAAACACTAGAAAAGCAAAAGGGGTCGCGGGAAGACAAGGCTAGATGGATTACAGGCGAGGACTGTATAGCTCCCACGAGCGCTGATAAATACGTATGTGGCTTCGAGACTCGCCGTTGTCAGTGGCGTCTTAGTAAATGCATCAGAAGTAATTAGTCTAGAGTATATATGGACAACCTCACTTCCTTTTTATCTGAGTCACATTGTCTCCTCTAAAAAAAGGCCATTTGTTACTCAGGGCGCTATTTGTTTTAGGAGACGAAAAACAGGGAGCGATGGCTTTGCCATTTCTTATATCTCACGTTGCATCAGTGCTCCACAGAGTTCCTATGAAAGTTAGGTTTCACTGCAAAGATCTTCTTTTATTCCGATATCAGACATTGGAAAAATAAATATTTGAAGTATCTGTTGTTTGGGCTACAACTCTTAAGTTCCTGTCTCCCTGAAGAGTGGCCAGAAGGATGAAGTCTGGGGTCAGTCTTTGCCTCAAGCAGAGGAAAACATGTATCCTATTGTCTTATTCAGTTGTGATGGAAGGATAGAGCTAGGGATGTTGGATACTAGACTGCTCCTCCAGTCTGTGATGGTGAAACCAAACTCTCTATTTTACAGTCCCTTAACCTTATAATCCTCGCTCATAGTCCTGAGATGTTGATTATGACCAAAAAAGAAAGATTCTGGACACAAATTAATAAGTCATTCAGAGGAAGCTGAAAAAAAAAGTTGAATATAAAGGAGCCAGTTAAGATCTGATCAGGGTGCGTCTTAGTGCCTCTTTTTGAAGGTTTTTTGGGCATGTCCTATTGGAAAAAGACCCTAGAACAGACAAAGAACTCAAAATGGACTATATATTTAGTGGCTACGTTATTAGGTATTCCAGTTAAATTGTTTGATAGCAAAAAAAAAGCAAATCAGCCAAACTCAGAGCATTTAGGCATTTAGATATGGTGAAGACAACTTTCTGAAGCTCAATCCAAGTTTCAGAATGCACAAGAGTGAGGATTTAACTAAATTTGAACATGGTATGGTTGTACCAGATGGGCTGGTCTGAATATTTCAGAAACAACTGATAGACTGGGATTTCCATACACAGTCGTCTCTCAGACTTACAGAAAATGGCCAAAAGACGAGAAAATATCCAGTGAGGATTCAATTATGTAAACAAGAATGGCTTGTTGATTTAAGAGGTCAGAGAGGAAAGAGGAACAGATATAAGATGATAAAGCACCAACAGTATGTATTTCCGGTTTATTCAAATTATCATATATAACAACGCATTTGATATCAGTCATTTTTTATCCATCCTGCCTTGTGGTGGCGGTGATGTTATTGTATGGGGAATATTTTCTTGGAACACTGTGAGCTCTTTAGTACTAAAGGAGCACTGTTTAAACACCACAGCCTGACCATGTTCATCCGTTTATGACCACAGTGTCCCCATCCCATTATGGCCAATAAGTGTTTTACTTATTTATTTTCTTTACATAACAACAAGTTCACTTTACTCCATTTTACTCCAGGAAATCACGGTCACAAGATCTCAATCCAGATGGATGGATGGGGGAGTCATATAATTGTTCCCCTTGAACCAACTTGTTTACCCGCATTAAAAACTCTCTTTATCCTTATCAGGAAAAAGAGAAAATAGATGTAGAGATCTGAGAGACGACACCGCTGACCTTGCTGTTATACCTTATCCAACTTCCAAAGCACATACCACATTTCTGTTGCTACAATGTAGCCTTTTTTCTCCTATATGCCCTTGACCACAATAATGGCAGCCTTTACATGGCATGATACTGTACCTTTAGTTAATAAAAGTAAAAAAAAAGCAAATAGCATTTAAGCCTGACATACAAAGAAAAATATGTTTTCAAACTGAATACCATGGATACAGGACTTTTCTTTTTTTCACAGATGTCAAGGATGTTAGCAAAGAACTAGCGAACTGTTTCTTTTATCATTATTAATGTCCTGTATATGGAGGACTTTTAAATTGTGTTATCTAAAGTCCAATCCATCGGAAATCAATCTCTATTGAGTTTAAAGAATATTTAATTGTGTAGAAATTCAAACACATCATCAGGACTCCTGCATGAATTAGTCACATTCGTTTGCAATAAGTCTAATCTAACTCAGTTCATGAGAGATGTTAGACATTCATATCTGGGCTGCTTTGTATCTGTAACTCTACGGAAACAAAACAGTTGCCCATCCTTCATATAATGGCATCCCTCTTCTTAGTGAAAAACCAAAGACTTTTATTGGCACTACTTGTTAATAACCATCCCCTTCCTTGTGTGTTTGCAATGGGTTTCAGGCAGAGTGACAAATAAAGTTTAATTATTAAGCCACTTTTGTTCTTGAAAGAGCCTGTCACATTTTTTATCTTATTTTTTTTTTGTCTTCACAATTACACACACTTGAGTACCCAGTTGGTTATTTTTGTCTGTTCATACCATATTATTAATATTATTATTATAAACTCTAGAGTATGGATTAACAATTTAATTTTTGTGTACACAATATCACCTGTGAATGTGAATGAAATGAAATACATTACCCAGTTACAATCTGTGTGTAAAATGTATGGCATTAAGTAAACTAACTAAAGATGTGATACAAAGGAATGAATCAAAACAAGATCAATCAAACATGACCGTTCACACAGACATTTAGGCAGAACACCCTGTTGGTGTTTTTATTTGTGAACCCATTGTTTGCAATGCATGCAAGATTCAGGCCTAGTCACCTTCCTGATAGCTCTTGGAAGAATGTAATGTCCTAGATGCATGCAATTATCCCTTTAATTAGCAATAATGAGTTTGTGCATGGTGAAATAATGAGCTGAATCGTGATATGTGTGCAGATCTTAATGTGAAGCTCATCAAGATGTAACAAGCTCTGTCAACTAAATATCATTAACTGTCATGTTACATATCTCATACTGTTATACTGAGAAGATCCAGTCAGATGGCTGATATGCATCTTTCCTGTGTGTGTGTGTTTGGTGGAGGGGTGTGTGAAAGAGACGGTGAGAGAGACAGAGACAGAGAGAGAGAGGTTATGGTATGGGTATATTTCAGCACTGGAGATCATGTATTTGTATTACTGAATTTTATAATGGGATACATTTAAAAGGAAAAATATAACTCCTAGAAACTGAACGACCGTCTTCAAAATGCTAAGGATGATGCATGGAGTCTAAAGATGCATCGATCAGACGTTTCTGGGTGATTTTTGATCTCTGACTTTTATAAAGCTTAAATTTTAGATGATTCTTGTTTCTCTATAAGAACTATATCACAAGAACATAGAAAAACAGCCAAAATAGTCTTTCTAGCCCTCCTGACATGAGGGGTCTTTTATTATTTATATTGTGGCTATGTTACATCATTGTTTGTGAGAGAGAAGTCACTGTGAAATAGGATTTTACTATTAATACAAAGCCAAAATGATAATGGATCTGACATTTTAAACTAGCTGTATATTACCAATTAGCACTGTTAGCAGAAATTACCCTAAACCCTAATCTTAACTCTAAAATTTCAAAGTTTGTCAGTATTTCCAAATATAGCATGTTTCATAACAGTGGTTGTACGCCAAAAAAAAAAAAAAAAACAGAGCAACTTGCATTTGGTTAAGCCTACCAGTTATCTCCTGAGTCCTCACTATCCCTTGCTCTCTCAGGACCTGAATCAACCTCATATGTCTCAATGTGTAGAAAATACTGTTTCCTTTTAAGCAGCTATTCATTTCAGTGGTTCCTTAACTTCATTTTAAGCACATTTCTGATACTGGGGCCTAAGTAAGGTGTGTTCAGTGATCTAAAGAAGTTTGTACTTTTGAGTTTGTGACCGGCTTTATCGTCAGGGTTGATAAAGCTGATAATCAACCGATTTTAGTCACCTCACGATTTCCTGGCAAATCTCTAATGGAGTCGTGTTTTTACATTACAATGTAGGAGGAATTTTATTTTTATAACATAGACCATATCTTTCTATTAGTATGTCGAAGCATGCACCTGAACATTAGATTTATTTCACTTTGTTTCCGGATTACAAGTTGTTCTAAATTAGGAGAGGGAATGCGGATTCCTTACATAATCGAGAAAGACAGAGATGTGGTTTCATTGTGTCAGCCACTACTTCAGAGTTTCAAATGTAATTCAACCAATATTTTCACTTGATGATGGCATTCTTGCATATTTCACATACAAACTAGAAATCCTTCATCTGAGCCTTTTTCCAAGAAATGTACAGAAATGTTTAATGTTTTGTCATGTTTGGCCATGCAAAAAATGGTAACATGCATGTTGGAAAACAAGATTGATGTAGGCAATTAAAGATATAGACCTTGTGAATGATCAAGAGGGGAATAATGTCATAGGTCGTATACTGTCTTAAACTACTTAACAAAGGCATTTTTCTTAGATCCGCAATGAGACAGACTGTTTTGAATCAGACCGTGAATTTGTTTTTACAGCGAGTTGCAATAAAGTCTCAGTGAAGCTTTGATTGGATGTTCAGTGCACATCAAATAGTTTAGTATACAGGTGTCAGGGAAACATCACCGGTACTCACTACAGCTGAATTTTTACAAATGAGATAAGTACGTCTGATCTCACTTGCGTTGTCTATTACATCCCATTGTATGCTATTATCCCCCACTTGTCTGCCATTCAAATTTCCTTGAAGGGAACACAGGAAGGAATGTTCACACCACAAGGAGATCTGTTGCATCACTGATGTGTGATTTCTTCCGAAAGCTCCGTGGGGTACAGTTGTTTTCCCAGAATACAAAAGGCAGCGGCATCACAAAGGGGCTGTGGCGTACCTCTGGCTGACAAAAGCAACAAGAGCTGTCAGCGACATCACTCAAGTCTTCCTTGTACCCTCCCAAACCTACTGCAGCCTCTCTGAACTATCCCACCGGAATTGAAAATAGCACGGGCTCATGTCTTTAAGAGAGGCAGCTTAAGAAATATTTTATACAAAACCAGGCTGTTATTAGTTCAAGCTGTGTAAAGAAGACCAGAGAACGTATTAATTTCTGTAGTATAGCTAAATCTGTGTTCTTTGGTCTATCACATAATAATATACAAATAAATGTATAGTTGAGGTATAGTTGCCTAGTTTCATGTTTGCCACAAGTTGTTTAATTTTCGAGGAACATTGACTTCAATCTTATGTGTTTTGTGGATAGATGTCATTCATTCTCAACTAACATTTCAATGTTTAAGACTTCTTGTAATCTTGGGAGATCACAAATATTTGGTAACAGAAACACCCACTTCAGTAGCTGAACCATAAATATTCCTGTTACAAAAATGTTACAAAAATGTATTAAATAATACATATATTTATAAACCTAAAGCTATAAAATAACACTGTTTGATAAGAACAATGACACATATTGAATGTTCAATTTATTAAAACATGTTTAATTTGATAGAATGTACGTAGATCAGAAGTAGACAAAGTGACTAATAAATAAATCAGACTGAAAAAACTCTTCACTCACTGTTTGAGACTGGAACTTAATGAACAGCAGCCTGAATCAGTTTAGACACCTTAGACAGAATAGTAACATTTATACTCTGCCTAACTACAGGAATTTTTTTTTACACCTTATTACTTGATTGGAACCAAAATAAAGTGTCTTAACATTTAGTTAGCCCTGGCCTGCACTTCATATTTTTAATTCCTTTTGGTCTTTCTTAAGATGTGTGTGACTGATTAATATGTTGAAAAAGTTTGGAATATTTAAAGCCCATCACCTTTTACTATTGTAAGATTTGTGTAATGTAAACCGGAGATGTCAATAAATTTGTTCAGACTTGGAGAAATTATTTATTATCAATCATAAAATTGTACCCTATCAATGGAGATTGATGCTTGCCACAGCATCTGAAGGCTGTATCTTTCTTATATTGTGTAGACCACAATATGTGTTTAGCAGAACTTCACCTGTGTTTGCATAGATCAGTTTAATATAATGAAAAACCACCGAGTTGTAAAAAACAACCCAATTTGTCAGTTTATCTAAATGCTTGAGTGCGACATTTATGTGGCCCATAGCACCCAGATAAAAACCATTAGCAACCTAAAAGTGCTCCAGCAAAAAAAAAATACTCGGACAAAGATTGACTGAGGCTCACGGTGGAACCTTGGCTCGGCTCTATTGTGCTAGCTCCGAGAAAGAGAAAGCAGCATTCATTTTTGCCTTAATGAAGTTAGTGACCCTCTGAAACGTGACACATTTACCGCCCAAGGGATTTATACACTCCTGCTCTGTGACTCCAGTTCAATATGGAGAGGACAGATTTGGCTCCACAGGGGAAGTCCAAATATACCCTCACAATTTGTACCGTGCGACTAATTTTCAGACGCTTCTCTGATAATTAAAGCTGGCGCAAAGATATTCAATTCCTGGCAGCACAAACCTAAAAGAAAGGTGTTTTGCACCAATCTTCATGAGGCATAAGTGTTATGACATTTAATCAAAATGAGAATTTCCGTTCACTTTCAGTTAAATTTGTCAATTTAATTTCATGTAGAATTTTGCAAAACAATATCAGTGTAAAAGAAATACATAAAGTGTGTAGAACTGTATGTGAAGGAAATAATCCTTACTTTGCATCAGGGTCTAAGGCATCTTAATTATTTATAACATTCTTACTTATGCAAATACACTAAATAATTTCTACATTACAGCTTGAAGCTGGGGCCTAGAGGAGCAGCGTGATGTTTGAATGAGGACCTTTCTTTCCTTTGCACGGCCCAGGAAACATAACACTGCAGGCTCTGGGTTGCCTTGGTGCATACTGTTTTACATTCTAATTATCTGCCATGACAGGCTTTATTGCTAAGTCTCTATGCTGAGGCCTCATCCCAGACTCATTCCACATGTGATGTCAATATTGGGATAATGAGATAAGATACTCTGAGTCCTTAGCCTTGCACACTGATCTCATCATTCCTTGATTTTTTCCTTCTTTCCATGCAGGAAACATAAATGTTGGTTCAGTGTGTCTCACATTGAGGCTCTTAGATTGTTTGTCTCTTATAGATCCGTATATTAGTTGTTTATCCTTTTATATTTTCTTTTATTGCTTTACTGTTTATTTTTTGTGCTATCCTATGTTTTCAATATTACCATGTCAATGCAATCCTTTCCTTCCAGTCTCTGGTCTTTGAGTTTCTCAATTTCACCAGATTTGTTTTGGATTCCAAGAAATCAAAAGGGCATTGACAGTGATTAGAATAAACAGTGCTTTGTTAAGATGTTCATTAAATATTTAACAGACTAAAGCCAATCTGAGACACAAACAGCGAGACATATTTTTTCAAACTCTAATTAAGCTACAGGGAATTCATCGCATATTGTAGGTAAACAGAAACAGTCGAGGGAATACCAATGGAAATTAAATGCTCTGCTGGTGTTTTTCTCATTACAAGATGAAATGAAACATTTATAACTGACTTTCATTTCACTAAAAGGCTGACATTTTGTGGGTTAACCTCAGATAAGACTGCAACTTTTTCTGTTAATATTATGATTCATGAGTTCACTTAGTGCTTTGACTTCCTTAAATCAAAGTATTCCAACTGTGCTCTCTGTACAGTGTGGAAAAAAGTACTAAACACGTTTTTAATAAATAAATTAGCTATAGGTTGGTGATTTCTGACAGAGAAATCAAAAAAAAAATGTTGGAAAGTTGTCCAATACCCAAAGCCCACTGACAAGCACCTTTAGAAGGACCTGGCAATATTAGAAAAATAATGTCCGTTAAAACAAAACGCAGTGCAGTAGCCTCTATGCCTACTGTCTTCAGAAGACACCACTGCTGAAGAAAAACAACATATTAAGGCTTGTTTAAGGTTTGCTGCAGCACACTTGGACAAGTCAATGAAATACTGGAAGTGTATAGTTGATGCACACACCTCATTTGGGGGAAAAATGGCATGATGCATTGCACTAAAAACACAACACCAACACTTAAGTTTGCTGGTGTGTTTTTCATCATATGGTACTGGTAGAGTTCATATAACTGAAAGAAGGATAAGATGAGAAACTATGTCATATTTTTATTTATTGTATCTATATATAGAATCTGACGATAAAGTGTGGGTTCATTTCTCAGCAACACAAAGATCCAGAAAACAAAGACAAATAAGATCCGGATTTGTTTTAGACAGAAAAAAAAGCTGCTAGCTCCTAGTTTGCATTTAGTTGCAAAGCATTGGAAAGAACTGAAGATTAGAGGGCATACGTGCATAGACAGTTTGTGTGGGAGCGCGGTTCAACATCAAACCTAAGTATACATGCAACTAGTGTCATCATACAGGAGGTGTTTTGAGGTTTTCATTACCAAAAGGCTTTTCTACTTAATACATTTATGTAACTGTGTTCAGTACTTTTTTATACGTACTTCTATTTTATTACACTTGACATAATTTGTGGACTGCTTTGTGCTGATTTTCTTTGTATGTGTGGAATACTTGGGTTGCTGCCAACATCTGGTGTAAATTTAATGCAAAGAGCCTCAGAAATAGATTTACTGAGAAAAAATTGAAATGATCAGTAACTTTTTCTCTTCTGTTCTAAATTGTGTTATTAACCATTTTTTTCTTCTTCTTCTGTCTATTCTTTTTGCAGCCATCGAGGTGAATTTGAAAAAAGCTCTGGCTGAGGCCTCTGAGACCTGCACCCAGGAGTGTCTAATACTGGGCCACTCTGACAGCTGCTGGATGCCTCCAACCCTGGCCCAGTTCCAGAGCCCTGGCAGCAACAGCCCCACCTCCACCCCAACCACCACCACCATCACTGCTGCGTTCCCCTCCTTTGGCTTTCAGGGAGTAAAAGCTAACATAGGCGGCATGGGGGTCATGGATGGCCGCCACACTCTGGGCAGGTCTGTGCCCAAAAGAGATGAACTGGACAAAGGGTTCAACCGGCCACAGTTCTACAACACCCTGGATAGACACTGCAGCAGTAAGAAGGAGGACCCGGTGAAGGTTATCCCACTGGCAAGTTTCTCCTCGCCTGGGCAGCACACTCCTACTGGTGGCAGCAGCTCTTTCCTACATGAGCACCAGCTGTAAGAGACAGATCTTCACTGGCCTGACCTAAAGTAAATAAAACTCAATCTATAGATGGCTTGAGACTCAATAATTGCTATGTACGCATACCTCTAGAGGTATGTGTAATTTCAATAACTTTGATCAGCTCAAGCTCAGTTTTACCAATGAAGACACCTGAGAATGAATGAAACTACAATGATGTTGTTCAGACACAATTAAATGGAATCAGTCTGACAGCTTTTGCATTTGAAAGGAAACAAAAGTCTAAACTCATCATCCCCTTGTGTTTATAAATAAAAAGTAGTTCTATACCAAAGTAGATCAATTACAGAAAAAGAGCATTTCTTTGCTTTTTGTTTAGTGATGTTTGCTGTGATAAGAAAAAATGGGACCTGTACACTTTAAGCCTCACGGGCCCAGCTTACAACGACGGTGTCCTAAAAGACCAATTCCTGGCAAAGACGCAAATGCTAATGCAGTACTTTGTGTTATGAGTGAGCTAAATCAGGCTAAATGTTAATTATGAGCTCTGGGCTGGTTGTGTTTATGTTGAAGTTCTAGTGAAGTATTGCTCTTTATAACAAGTGTACCAAACTCCTTTGGCAGTGAGAGATGTTGTTACCCGAACGTGTTTTAGAAGTCTATTTTGGTCAGGGGACTGCAGAAGGGTTAAAAAAAGGGAAAAACATCCACAAAGCAAATCTAGGCCAATAGTAGGCTCGTATTTTCATCTTTTGCACTCTACATTTTCATCAAGGACCAGAAAACAAACAAAAAATGTTCAAAACAACACAATCTACTTGTTCATGCACATATGCATACTCATGATGTTTTCCATATGGTCATTGCAACATCACTGCCAACTCCTTTAAATGTTTACTCACAGCATTATCACTGTAGCTTGATCTTGAAAGACAAAAACAGATGTGCTTTGGAAATGTAGCTTTTGTTTTTTTCCTTTTGTTTAAATTTTTCCAGTTTTGCTGCTCAGAAACTCTTCATAAACTTACATATAGAGGCAAAAAATGGCAGTCTCAACATAATTACATTGATGTGTTATTTCCGTTGTGAACCATATTGTGGTTAGGAAGCTTAGAGAGATTCTATTGGTAACCCAACAATAGATACAAAGGCGAAGAAAAAGGTAACAAAAGGTCAAAGACTGCAGTTTTTATATATTAACTTTGTTCTCCTGTTAATAACACCAGTGTTTCAGACATCAGTTGCTGCGGGTTGGTGAGTTTCTAAGATCAGCGTTTACATTTTATTGGTACTAGAAAAAAAAATACAAGCCTGCTAGGATTTCAAAACAACAAGGGTCTAAGTGAATTATTTTTGCTTTCTGAGCTTTCTATTAAAATAAACACTGGGATTTATTTAAGAGGTGCCCTCTGCCGGTCATCCCTCACACAGTTAAAAATGGCATCTCTGCCCAAACATGCAAATTTACTCTGATGATAATAACAAATTCAGACTAACTTGTAACAGATTGGGTGCAGCATAATGTATTGCCACAGCAATAGGTAACTTTGCTGATATCCATTTATCTTTCCTGTACCATCCAAGCCAGGTGTCAACATCATCAGGTATATGACTCATGCAATTCATTTTTTGTAGCATTTTGCAAATTGGGAGCAGGCCTAAATCTATAATGTAGTGCCATGTCCTAAAGGGAAGGTGCGAGGCAAATTGTGTTTGTTTGCTTTGAGCTATTCTACTCTCTCGAATAATGCTTCTTAACATTATATAGGGGACTTATCCGATATTCACTGAAATGATCACTTAAGGGAACAGTGTGTCAAGGACAGAGAAAGGGCAGTTCAATTTCACCTGAGTCAATTATGAAAATGAATTGAATTCAAAACAGTCAACTTAGCTATACCCTTCTATGCTCATCTGTTTGAGAAAATGTCCCAATCTGAAAACCCAATTTCAGCTAATTGACCAATTATTTTACTTTTTTCCATCTTGCTCTACTTTCCCCTCTTCTCCCATTGTTTTAGCAGACTGAATGGTATTACTAATGTATTTTTAATGAAAAGGATCACATATGAAATGGAACATATATCATAATGTCAGGGAAACTTTTAGTTTTTTCAGTAGGCTAAACGCAGAATCATCTCCACATATCAGACACTTAGTAAATATTCATAATTATTTTTTGTCTCTTACCAACCTTTAATTTGTGTGTGAGATACATCTGTTAAATACACTCCACAAAGACAAAAATATGAAATAACTATTGGATGTTTTTAAAGAGAGGTCTTAAAAATAACTTTTTTTGTTGGAATGTCATCGTCTTCCGCTTTATCTGGGACCGGGTCGCGGGGGCAGCAGACTCAGCAGAGACGCCCAGACGTCCCTCTCCCCAGACACCTCCTCCAGCTCCTCCGGGGGGAGCCCAAGGCGTTCCCAGGCCAGCCGAGAGACATAGTCCCTCCAGCGTGTCCTAGGCTGTCCCCTGGGCCTCTTCCCGGTGGGACGTGCCTGGAACACCTCCCGAGGAAGGCTTCCAGGAGGCATCCGGTATAGATGCCCGAGCCCGTCCCAGATGGTCAAGCTCCTCACCCTATCTCTAAGGGAGCGCCCGGCCACCCTACAGAGGAAGCTCATTTCAGCCGCTTGTATCCGGGATCTCGTTCTTTCGGTCATGACCCAAAGTTCATGGCCATAGGTGAGGGTAGGAACGTAGACCGACCAGTAAATCAAGAGCTTCGCTTTTCGGCTCAGCTCTCTCTTCACCACAACGGACCGGCACAGCGCCCCCATTACTGCGGCAGCCGCACCGATCCGTCTGTCGATCTCCCGCTCCATTCTTCCCCCACTCGTGAACAAGACCCCGAGATACTTAAACTCCTCCACTTGAAACTCCCCTCGAACCTGAAGAGGACAAGCCACTTTTTTCTGGTCGAGAACCATAGCCTCGGACTTGAAGGAGCTGATCCTCATCCCAGCCGCTTCACACTCGGCTGTGAACCGCCCCAGCGCATGCTGTAGGTTTCGGCTAGAGGGGGCCAGCAGGACCACGTCATCTGCAAAAAGAAGAGACGAAATCCACTGGTCCCCAAACCAGACCCCCTCCGGCCCTTGGCGGCGCCTAGAAATCCTGTCCATGAAAGTTATGAACAGGACCGGTGACAAAGGGCAGCCCTGCCGGAGTCCAACATGCACCGGGAACAGGTCCGACTTAGTGCCGGCAATGCGAGCCAAACTCCTGCTCTGCTTGTACAGAAACCGGATGGCCCCTAGTAAAGGGGCCCCGATTCCATTCTCCTGGAGCAACCCCCCACAGGGCATCACGAGGGACACAGTCAAATGCTTTCTCCAGGTCCACAAAACACATGTGGAACGGCTGGGCAAACTCCAATGAACCCTCGAGTACCCTGTAGAGGGTATAGAGCTGGTCCAGTGTTCCACGGCCGGGACGAAAACCACACTGCTCCTCCTGAACCCAAGGTTCGACTATCGGCCGGACTCTCCTCTCCAATACCCTGGCGTTGGGCTTACCAGGGAGGCTGGTATGTTTGTTGGAATGTTTATATATATAATACTGAAAATTGTCCTTTTCCCTGCACCCTCTACCTAAATAGAGAGACTACACTCAATTGCCAATCTATTAGTTGCACCAAGATCATAAAGAGGCAAAAGTATCTCAAATAACTACTCATTACAACCAAGGTCTGTGAAATACTGTCTGAACACAAAGCCTGTTGGATTTTGAAGCAAATAAGCTACAGAAGTAGACACTGAGAGACCCTCCTGTCAACTGACAACATTTGGATGAATTTGGGGTAAACAACATGAAGGCATACACATTTAACAGTTAAGGCTGGTGATGGTGGTGTAATGGTGTAGGGAATATTTTCTGGGCACACTTTCAGCCCATTAGTAGCAATAGGACATTAATAAAATCAACTGCTAACCATCCCTTTGTCCATCCCTTTATGACTACACTATACCTAGGTTTTTATAGCTACTTTCAGCTGGAAAATGCACCAAGTCTGGTTTCTTGAAAACAGCAATGAATGCATTGTACTCCAATGGCATCTACATTCACCAAATGTTAATCCACTGGAGCACTTTGTGGTGTGGTAAAGGAGGATATCCAAATGCTATCATGTCAATATGGACTAAAATCTCTGAGGAATGTTTCTAATATATTGCTGAATGGATTCCATAAAGAATTATTGATGTTCTGGAGGCAACGGGGGGTACCTAATAAAGTACCAAAGGTGTCCTTAATAAGGTGGCCAGAGAGTGAATATCTGGTACAAGAATGGAATGCTATCCCACTGTTGCACTGTAATTAAATTTTGATTGTTTTCATTGCTATATTCATTAACATATTTTAAGTAAACACACAATTTCCAATCTCCAACCTATGTAGCTTCTTTATGCTGCAGTGTTCCCACAGGCGTTTGTGGTGAAAGAGGGGTATGATAAAATAACAGCATGAATATAAACCTGTAAGGATGCTGCTTTTGAGACAAAGATCAATTCTTAGTTTCTCTTTTGTTCCTTAAAATTGGCTGCATTTGGTTTTATCATGTCATTCTGATGTATTATTTATTTTTTAGAACAAAAGGCATATCATTTGTATGCCCAATGTTATTATTATTTTTCAACACCAGACAGCTTTGAGGACCTGGTTTCTAGAATTATTGACAAAGTCGAAATGATTAATGCTCACAAGTTTTCTCTTCACATGATACTGCTCTGAATGTTTTCATAATTTTTCATTGTCATTCCACTGCAAAGACAGAAAATTGAGAAAATGTTTTATAAAACAGCAAAGTCTTTTCCAGATTCCTTGATAAGGAGGAGTGTTATTGATCACCATGTCAACTCTGTGTCATAGTTTGCATGAACTGTTTGGACTCTGACAAGACATTTTGACATTTGTGGACAGCGTGCTTCATGCATCCATATGTTTCGAATCAGTGTCTTTGTAGATATAAACTTCTCTTCCCGTTCCTCTGTTTCATGGAGCAAGAGATATGTTTTATAGTGTACACATGCAAAGCTTGTGAAGTCACCATACCACTTATACCTCTAAAGATTCACAAATATGAAATATCTACACAGTCAGTTGATCTGGATTTGAAATTGTACATAGCGGTACCCCTAAAAAATGATAATGGTTGCAAACTTGAAAGACTTGGAAGAACTGGAAATTACTCTGTCCACAGCAAGCAAAAAGGCAAAAAAATTAGATGATGTGATGAGATGACAATCTCTGTTGTACTGAATACATATGCATAATATTCATGAGACTGAAGGTGTTTCTAGGTGATCGTGTGTATGCGCAAGAGAGCACGTGTCTCTTTGCAAGTATGCTTGTATGTATGTAAGTGTGTGTACTGCCACACACCTTGCTGGACAATTTTATGTATACAAATGTATCTTGTACAAAAAGAATAGAAAACATGATAAAAGACTTAAGTATATGCTTGTAAATTAGTCATGTGTGAGTCGGGTCAAGTTTGTTTTGAGAGAAGGCTTCAATGCTTGCCAGGAAATCTGTATTAGTCCATTAAAGCTATACAGTCTGTGTTGTCATGCCTTTGTAGATATCCCACTTAATTCTATGAAAAAAAATACCTTGCATATGGTAAACTGATTTTTCATGTCAATGAATTTTAATTGAGCCATTAAATATTGAGACCTCAAATAATGCATTGATCGGTTTTTTTGCTTTATTTTTGTTGTTTCTTATTATTTGATCAGATCCTTCTGGCAGCTTTTTTTTTGGCTTCAAAAATAGATGATGATGTGATGTCATACAGTCACTATGTTTTTTTTTTACATGACATGTAAAACTAATTCATTATGCAAACCAAGCACAAAGTGGGATGAGGTAGTTTCGGGCACAGTTTTTGAAAACTAACACAGTTCAACTGAGAAAATTGTTTAAGTTATAAAACATTATTGGAAGTAAAAAAAAAATACAAGGATACAGCTGTGTTTCAAGAGTATTCCTTGTATGCAAAGAAATTTAACCTGAAGAGGGAGTCACCTAATTACTAAACAGACTATACTTTATCTGTATATAATTTAATCTCTGTATAAACACAGCTGTTTTTTCAGAGGTTTGTTAGTGAACATCAGTGGAAAAAAAACAGCACTGCATTTACTATATATATGCTTCCAATAGGTAAAATTATCAGGCAGCATAGAATAAATTTTCACTGTTACGCTGATGACACTCAGCTTTACTTATCCATAAATCCTGATGAGCCCAACCAGTTAGATAGACTACAAGCATGTCTTAAAGACATAAAAACTTGGATGACTATGAATTTTCTGCTTCTAAAGTCAGACAAGACAGAAGTTGTCATCTTTGGACCGGAGTCTTTAAAAAAGAAACTGCTTATTCAATCACTTAACCTTGATGGCATTAAATTGACCTCCGATAATAAAGTAAAAAACCTTGGTGTTATTTTTGACCAGGACATGTCATTTAAATCCCATATTAAATAGGTTTCTAGGATTTCCTTTTTTCATCTCCGGAACATTGCTAAAATTTGAAATATCCTGTCCAGGATTGATGCTGAAAAACTAGTCCATGCATTTGTTACTTCAAGGCTGGACTATTGTAATTCTTTACTATCAGGATGTCCACAAAATGCAGTTGAATGCCTTCAGCTGATTCAAAATGCTGCAGCAAGAGTTCTGATGAAAATTAAAAAGAGAGATCATATTTCTCCTATTTTAGCTTCCCTTCATTGGCTCCCTGTTAAATCCAGAATAGAATTTAAAATTCTCCTCCTCACATATAAAGCCCTTAATGATTTAGCTCCATCATACATCAGAGATCTGATTGTTCCATACGTTCCTAACAGAGCACTTCGTTCTCAGACTGCAGGTTTACTGGTGGTTCCTAGAGTCTCTAGAAGTAGAATGGGAGGCAGATCCTTTAGTTATCAGGCTCCTCTCCTGTGGAACCAGCTCCCAGTTTTAGTCCGTGAGGCGGACACCCTGTCTACTTTTAAGGGTAGGCTTAAAACTTTCCTCTTTGGATAAAGCTTATAGTTAGAGTGGCTTAGGTTATCCTGAGCTATCTTCCTTATTTTTAGCTCCGTCTTCTTCTCCCCTTGTTGGATGGAGTAAGGGTAAGTCAGGTTTAGCCTAAACCGGCTCAGTTATGGTTGAGGTGCAAACCACACCCTCCATTTCTGCTACCTGTATGACCCCCTCTCTTTTCCAATGGTTATGGTCAATCTGACAGAGAGAGGTATCCCAATCGTTGTGGTTTTTAGCATAACAATGGCCATCAGTGGGCTCTAGATGGACAAACTGTCTACTTTTAAGGCTAGGCTTAAAACTTTCCTTTTTGATAAAGCTTATAGTTAGAGTGGCTTAGGTTATCCTGAGCTATCTCTGTAGTTATGCTGCTATAGGCTTAGGCTGCTGGAGGACAAAATGACCACTTTCACCCTCTTCGCTACTTTCTCACACTACTCTTCAATTTTGTATTATTTGCTGTTATTTCAGCTTTTAACATTGTTCTCTCTCTTTTCTCTTCCTAGAAGCTACACCTGGCCTGACTCTTTGTCTACCTGTAACACCTTTCTGGAGAGGGGCATCGTCCGAGCTTCTGCTGGCAACAACTTAATGCTCACCCTCTACCGATGATCCACTTGGCCCTGTCTTTCAGTGTTTAACCCTTTCTCTCTCCTAGACATAGCTACTGACTGAGCTTTTACTGTAACTAACTCTATGTGCTCTCTTTCAGACTCTAACCTTGAAAACTGGCTCAGAGTTTATCTGTTTTTTCTTTCTAGGTGAAACGACTAAAGGAGCTACATCCATTAACATTTACCTTTTCCTTCCCATAGAAAGTACTCCTGGATCAGTGCTTCTTTGTTCTCTTTGTGTCTCTGCTCTGTTCTCTCTAACCCCCAGTCGGTCGTGGCAGATGGCCGCTCACACTGAGCCTGGTTCTGCTGGAGGTTTCTTCCTGTTAAAAGGGAGTTTTTCCTCTCCACTGTCACTACATGCATGCTCAGTATGAGGGATTGCTGCAAAGTCAACGCCAGTGACTGTCCACTGTCTCTACATGTTCATCCGGGAGGAGTGAATGCTGCAAGTCACTGACTCGATGCAATCTGCTGGGCTTCCTTACATAGAAAAATTTTTATCCAATTTGAATAAATAACAGAATCTGGCTAAACTGTTCAATGATTAAGATTAATTGGAATGTATGTACCTGACTTTTGTGAAGTGCCTTGAGACGACATGTGTTGTGAATTGGCGCTATATAAATAAACTGAATTGAATTGAATTGAATTAGACAGGTTGGGATAAAGTTGAGGAACAACTATAAAGCTGGGTCATGTCCTAAAAATTTATTTCAAAATTTAAACATCTTGATGATGCACCTAACAAATAATCTGCGAATACAAAGAGTATTTTAAAACTTCAAATCTGACAGGCCATGGCTAGCCACCCTGAGCTGCAGCTCAGTGGAGACAGGGAAACTTGTCAGAGCTAAATACAGGGCCGCCCAGGAAGAAAAACCTGTTAGAGGGTGCAAAAGACTTGCGATTGTGACAGAGGTTCACCTTCTATCAGGCCACTGACCTTAAAATTACAGCCAGAGATATGAATGGATGGTTTAGATTAAAGTAGATTCATGTGTTATAATGGATCAGTCAAACTACAGACATAAATCCAAATGAAATTCTGTTGCCCAAACTGAAATTTGCTGTAAATGATCTCCATCTAATCTGACCAAGGTTGAACATTTTTTCTGAGAATAGGAAAAATATTTTAGTCTCTAGCTGTACAAAACAAATGCAGACATATCACAAAACACTTGCAGTGGACTGTATTTATAAAGTATTGACTGGAGGAGGGCAAATACAAATACCACAGATATCCAATGTTTTATTCGTAAAACGTTTTCAATATTTTATATTTTAATATTTTATGTATATATTTTTTTACTTCATAAATATATATTATTTTGTTTTGGTTTAATCCACAAAGTTCCACAAACTAATGTTTCTAATTGTTTTGTGAGAAAATGTGAAAAGGGCATGTGTACTCTTGCAAGGAAGTTGGACTACCGAATCCTCCCAAACATATCTTGTTAAACATATTTTAAACTGTAGCTCTACAGGCTGCAAAATGTATATCACATCTCACACTTAACAACCTTATGGGATGCCATTTGTATTCATTAGACCTAACTATACTTTACTCATTCCTATCTATTTGTACGCCCATGGTGCAAATTCTGCATTAATGGTAGGGCTTCCCAATTGATTTTAGAAATGTAGGAGCAAGGAAAAGGGGCACAGCTTTATAGCCCTTAAAAACACAGAATTTTTCAAGGGCATACTTGGGAATAAAGTGACACACAAATGTAAGTATTTTCTCTTTTAAAATAATTGAATTCACCTTTGAAGTGATGAGGTAGTATTGTCAATCCTTCTTAATAAGTAATAAAAGTGGTGAAAATAATTAAGTCTTAGTTTAATATATTTTACAGTCACAAAAACCAGTGTATAGCTTGATATATACTAGTGCTACATTATGTTTACTGTTAATACAAATTTTTTTAACAAGCGTGAAAAAGGGAAAATCTTATAATATATCTCTTTTAAAACTATTTTACTGTCACAACTACAAAAACATGTATGCTGAGAAAACCAAATATTAGCGTAATGTTTTAAATCATTAGATTTAACATTAAATATTTTAACAAAACTCGGCAACACTCTGCTAAACACTAAAAAGGCAATATAAACTTTTTGAATTAACACGTTTACTGCAACAACATCAGAATGGAGGGATGGGCAGTCCTGCAAGTGCATTGTACATGTGTCCACTGAATAAATAGAGACCTGTGAATAACCAGCAATTACTATTTGACCATTTTCATTGGTAGCTGAACTAGTTGGCTAAAAATATATATCCACCAAAAGTAATATGATTTAAAGTGACAAAAGGATTGTGAAAAATAGAAACTAAAAATAAAAGTTATGGGTTAAAAAGTCATAGGTTATGGGTAAAAATGTCCGTATATTGAACTAATAAGGGACAGACTGTGCAAAAGGCAAAGAAAACCAAGAAACCAGCTTGAGCATATCAGTATTTAGAATGCATTTATGCTGTCAAGTGCAAATCAAAAAAGCTATTTAAGTTTACCTGATGGCCTATACAAATGTTTTTTAAAACTAATGTACTGCACAAAGTCGTATATAAGGTAAAAGCAAATAGACCTTCAGAGGAGACCTTCAGTGGTAACCATTGTCACCACTGAAGAGACCTTCAGTGGTGACAATGGTTACAGCTTAATTTCTTAGCACCGGCCCTCAAGGACTTAAGTTTGACACCTGTGTTCTAAATGTTCCAGTGAGCAGCAATGGAGCCATGATCCAGAAGGGGAGTTAACATTATTTCACCGTTAACCAGCCACAGTTAGGTAAGACTTTTAACACCGAAGTCAAAAAAATAATCAAAAGATTTGTCCAAGAGTCATGGTGCACTAGGAGAATACTTTAGAAACACCTGGAACTAGCTGTTACAGTAATATAGTCAACAGCAATGGCCTCTATGCATGCTCCACTCCACTGCTGAAGAAAATAAATGCTCATGCTTATTTAAAGTGTGCTGCAGAAGATCTGTAAAAGCCAGTGAAATACTGGATAAATGAAGTCTGGCCAGATAAGGCCAATATAGAATTCATGTCACAGTATGAATTCAATATTGGCAATATCTTTTCAAGCAACACACAGTCAAAAAAACTGGTAATTGGTTTCAGAGAAAGTAAGTATAACTGCTGCAATGGCCCAGTGAATCACCTGGCTTGTATCCAATTGAAAATCAAAGGAGAATACTGAAGATCAAAGTGCAAGAAAAATAATTCCAAAAACCTTCAGAAGCTAAAGGTAGTTTGTGTGAAACAATCAGTCGAAATCACACCTGGGAAATATCTGTGAATAGTTTCTCCAAATACGGGACCTCTTGAATTGTCATTGCCAAAAAAAAAGGCTTTTCAACAAAGTTTAATACATTTTTGTAAATGTGTTCAAAACTTAAATGTGTCATTTCATTTTTTTACTTATAACTTTATTTATAGTATGGTTTGCTTTGATTTCTTTTTATGTGTGGAATACTTTGGTTGTTACCAAAATCTGGTGGAATTTTATGTTAATGACCCCATCAGAAATATTTCATAGTAGTTTGAGACCAAAACAATATTTTCCTTACCAAACCTGGAAGAAAACTACTTTTTCAGAAGGAGCAGGGATGTTATGCCAACGACTGAAAGATGTCTATCAGTCAATCTGGTGCTTAGTCGGATTTTTCTCAGAGAAAATGTTTGCTCACACAAACATGTGGAACCATTGGACTTTCTAACTGGCTGTTTTTCAAACTCTCCACGATGCTGGTAAAGGGAGAAGCTGTTGTTGAATCTTCAGAAAACTGTTTAACTAGATTTTAATAAGTTCCAGCAGCATTTTCTCACTTACCTGGGGCCGAAAAAAAATTTGATTCATCTTTAATGGCAGTAAAGTCTTGGAAGTACTGGTTGAACACCTCTAGAGATGTTATCACAGATACAGTATGTACTTCATCTTTTTCACAGAAGTTATCTTTGTAGAGAAGTGTGCAACATTGAATTTCCTCAGTTATGTCTCAAACAGACAAAGCTTTACACCAAACACCAACAAGAAAAATTGAACAAATTAGAATATTAGTGACAAGTTAATTTAATTTCGCAAATCAATTTACAAAGTGAAACACATTATATAGAGAAATTACTCACAAACTGATGTTTTCAAGCCATTATCCCTGTTAATTATGATAATTTTCTGCTTACATATAAAAAAAATTCAACATTATATTTCTTAGAGGATTAGAAACATTCTTAATACAGAAATGTGGGCTTAGTGAAGTATGTTTAATACCTGTTTAAAGGTTGTTATTTTCAAAACGTACTTTTATTCTGACAAACAACCTTCATCTGAAAGCATATTCAAAGTTACTGAATATAACCGTAAAGGGACATACACCTCTCATACAAGCTGATCTTTGCCATGCATGCTGCTGTTCAAAATGTTTTTCAAACTTTTTTCAGATAAATATATTTTAAAAAATATTATATATATTAAAATATAATATATATATATATATTATATTTATAAAATTATATAATATATAAAATTATATCAACCATTGCAGGTCACTTAGCTGTGTTTTTTCCACAAAATGCTGTGGGGCCATTTAGCCATAAGATGTTATAATAGCAATATCAAGTATGTAGGCATTGGACCAGGCAAATGAATTATTCTAGGAAATATTATGGGACCAAAACTGCACACTGTTGTCTAGGGTTATCAAGTACGGTGGCCCTGAAGTTCAAACCACATCAACAAGTTACTAAACACAACTACAAATTATAAAACACAACAACAAATTAAAAAACACAACTACACATCAAAAAACACAACAACATTTCAAAAAACACAGCAACATTTCAAAAAAACGCAACAACATTTCAAAAAACACAACATTAACCTTCCGGAAAAGGTTGGTACCAGTGGAAGACATGAGACATCGCTAATTGGTCGACTGCGCTATTGGACGGACCACAGTTCTTGTTCTGCCCATATCGAGGATGCATTGATGCATCCTTCTGCGAACTTGGGTAAGCTAGGTTTCTCATAATGCACTCACCAGCAGCGGTCAATGGAGAAGGTGAGTGCAGACATTTATCTTTTTTATACCACTATTATTTTCTGACAAAAAGTAGTTTTAAGGCAAGAAAGTTGACCTCAAAACTTCATCCATGCAGTCATTTTCGGAGCAGCAGAGCTCCGCAGACAGGCCACAGTGGCTGCAGGCTCAGCGGGTGGCTGGAGGGGGTTTTCCCCACTAATCGCAGACTGACCTCAGTCAGTCACTTTGTGATTTTCTGCTACCTGTTATTTGTTTGCAGCGGCTGAAAGTTGATATAAAGCATTTTATAATATGTGGTGGATAACTGCAAGTACCAGAGTGTAAAATATAATATTTTCTCTTTTGAAAATATTAACATTTGTCCGAGCTACCGCACCCTGCTGGCGGTCAGAGTCTCGGTCCTTGGTCCCCAGAAGTGATCACACTCTAAATAACACTTGCTCCTAAAGGAACGACTCTCAAACTGTTCTTAACTTTTAGCTGTTTAATCTAAATAAGGCAGAGGAATGTTTACAGAGATCAGCGCTGAGGCTCTTGTCTCGGACCGTCGCCGTCTGTACAAGAGGGCCATAGCTAGTGATCAAACAGAGCTTTTTCACTGTTGTCTTGGAAGTGATGGCCAAGTGGTTAGAGTAGGGGATTTGCGTTATAGGCCACAAGTACCCGGGTTCAAAATACAGCCTGGGTCCCTGAGCAAGACCCTTAGCATGCTCCCTGGGCTGCTCCCCACTGCTCCCTAAGGGATGGTTTAAATGCAGAGGACAATTTCTTCATTGTGAGAACAATAAAGTCTATATATTTCTGTTACTTTCCTTGTACATAAAACACACATTTTCCCAAGATTGTCCTTTCATGTAAACCTTAGTGAAATGTGAACTAATTTTTCCTGGTCTATGCAGACAGCTCTGCGAGGAGCGAGAGCACACTTCCAGGTTTGGATGCATTTTCCCACAAGCTCCCAGGGATCTTCAACATCATGTCCTGCTGTGGTCTGCTCCACTGTCTCCTCATCTTATTTTACACTTTTAAATTATATTAAACAGCTTATGCTTAGACGGTCAAGGTATCAACTTCCTGTACTTGCTGGCTGATTATCTGTTTTTTTTTTGTTATTCCAATAAAGATTTTACTACAAACATTTTGTCTCTGTTTGTGCTGTAGTTATCTGATGAGTTTGCCTTTAGATAATTAAAAAGAAGAAAAAGTGTGTTGATCAGTGTTTAGTAGCTATTGTAAATGAAACATGCAGTTGTAAAACAAAAACTCTGGCCATATACAGGTTGGTAAAAGTAATTCTTTGACCCTCCCGCTGTCCTGGCTAAGCACTAATACAGAGTGAGGCAGATGTCACGGGAGGCCCCAGAAAGAACTGCACCCGGAGTTGCTCTGACCCCCGCAAGACCAGAAATCTAGACTAATGGTTGAAAATGTGATGCGGAGGGCTCCCTGTAGCCCAGCGTGTGGGAAAACCATGAAAGAGACGGGGGAAAACTCGAGTAGGGCACGTGGGGTCCTTGCAACCCCTCCAAGACTGCGGGAGGGTTTCTTATGGATCCAGAGCAACTTAAGGAATATCGGAATTCAAGAATCAACTGTATAACTCTGAAGTTGCTTATTATCTTCTTATTTGTCAGTAAGGACAAAAAATAATTTTTAAGCAAAGTTTTGAAGGGAGTAAAGGTTTAAATTTTTTTTAGGAGACAATCATGAAAGCACCATTATTCACTCAGTAAAGCTTTTTTATGATCAAAAAATAACAACACACAACTTTATATAAACTTTCAGCCGCTGCAAACAAATAACAGGTAGCAGAAAATCACAATGTCTGGCTGAGGTCAGTCTGCGGTTAGTGGGGAAAACCCCTTCCAGCCGCCCGCTGAGCCTACAGCCACTGTGGCCTGTCTGTGGTCCGTCCAACAGCGCGGTCGACCAAACAGCGATGTCTCATGTCTTCCACTGGTACCTACCTTTTCCGGTAGGTTAATGTTGTTGTGTTTTTTGAAATGTTGTTGCGTTTTTTGAAATGTTGTTGCGTTTTTTGAAATGTTGCGTTTTTTGAAATGTTGTGTTTTTTGAAATGTAGTTGTGTTTTTTAATTTGTTGTTGTGCTTATTAAATGTCGTTGCGTTTTTTGAAAAATGTTGTGTTTTTTATGTGTAGTTGTGTTTTTTAATTTGTTGTTGTGTTTAGTAACTTGTTGATGTGGTTTGCACTTCAGGGCCACCGTAATCAAGAGATGCATACAAAAGCACAACCAAAGGTAAACATGAAAAGTAAAGTAAATAACTGATTTTTCTATTTATTATATTGAAACTGTTCCCCGATGGCAAATAGTGCTGTACTGACTTGTATTATCTGCCTGTCGTTTTTCTAACTTTATGATGATTTTGTGGCTGATACACACTTCATA
Source organism: Crenichthys baileyi (assembly GCA_036173005.1). NCBI lineage: Eukaryota > Metazoa > Chordata > Actinopteri > Cyprinodontiformes > Goodeidae > Crenichthys > Crenichthys baileyi. Next base: position 86,559 of record JAHHUM010002404.1, read on the forward strand.
ATAAAATCTGCATTGGTTTCGCCACATTAAGTTTACAACACACTACACATCATTTACAGTCTTCACAGATTTTGAGACTGAGACTTGAGATACAAACTAACAGCTTAAAGATAATGTTATGTTAGAGGCTTTCATTGTGTTGGTTACCTTGGTTACATGTTACATGTATGGGGTCACATATTTTTGAAACATAATTATACAGGGGTTGGACAATGAAACTGAAACACCTGTCATTTTAGTGTGGGAGGTTTCATGGCTAAATTGGACCAGCCTGGTAGCCAGTCTTCATTGATTGCACATTGCACCAGTAAGAGCAGAGTGTGAAGGTTCAATTAGCAGGGTAAGAGCACAGTTTTGCTCAAAATATTGAAATGCACACAACATTATGGGTGACATACCAGAGTTCAAAAGAGGACAAATTGTTGGTGCATGTCTTGCTGGCGCATCTGTGACCAAGGCAGCAAGTCTTTGTGATGTATAAAGAGCCACGGTATCCAGGGTAATGTCAGCATACCACCAAGAAGGACGAACCACATCCAACAGGATTAACTCTGGACACAAGAGGAAGCTGTTTGAAAGGGATGTTCGGGTGCTAACCCAGATTGTATCCAAAAAACATAAAACCACGGCTGCCCAAATCACGGCAGAATTAAATGTGCACCTCAACTCTCCTGTTTCCACCAGAACTGTCCGTCGGGAGCTCCACAGGGTCAATATACACTGCCAGGCTGCTATATAGCCAAACCTTTGGTCACTCATGCCAATGCCAAACATCGGTTTCTATGGTGCAAGGAGCGCAAATCTTGGGCTGTGGACAATGTGAAACATGTATTGTTCTCTGATGAGTCCACCTTTACTGTTTTCCCCACATCCGGGAGAGTTACGGTGTGGAGAAGCCCCAAAGAAGCGTACCACTCAGACTGTTGCATGCCCAGAGTGAAGCATGGGGGTGGATCAGTGATGGCTTAGGCTGCCACATCATGGCATTCCCTTGGCCCCGTACTGGTGCTAGATGGGCGCGTCACTGCCAAGGACTACCGAACCATTCTTGAGGACCATGTGCATCCAATGGTTCAATCATTGTGTCCTGAAGGCGGTGCCGGGTATCAGGATGTCAATGCACCAATACACACAGTTTTGAGCAAAACTGTGCTCTTACCCTGCTAATTGAACCTTCACACTCTGCTCTTACTGGTGCAATGTGCAATCAATGAAGACTGGCTACTAGGCTGGTCCAATTTAGCCATGAAACCTCCCACACTAAAATGACAGGTGTTTCAGTTTCATTGTCCAACCCCTTTAGGTCATAATTTGATATTAAGCAACGAACAATACATGCCTAAAGGGTGAATTTATTTATACATACTGATTTTTTTTCACAAACCCAAAAGTCTACAATAAAGCAAGTAAATCTCTTCAATTTAAAACATTGCTCAAGAGGAACTTTATGATTTCATCATTCTTTTAACATTAACCCATCTTTTGACCAATCATTGCAGATTTTGCTTTCTTGAGTGGAGATCTTCAAGAAACAGGAGCAAAATTGATGTATTTTGATGTAACAGAACACATGTACATGTGTTTCAACAATGGTTATGGTATGTTTTTTGTTATTATTTTCACATAAAGCATGGAATCACATTCTAGATGCAATCTGGAATTAAGCAAAAACACATTTTAAACTAGTAAAGGATTCATGAATTGGCATTGGAGCTTCTGTCTTTGAAACCAAAACCAGGATGCATCTTATTACTTGCAGTCATGTTCAATAAATTAGAAAATGTGGTCCGATGAGGAACGTTTGTCAGAATAAAAGTACCTTTTGAAAACAACCTTTAAGCAGGTGATAACATGCTTTTCATTAAGTTGACATTTCTGTTTAAAGCATGTTTTCACATACTCGTACTCGTCGTCTTCCGCTTATCTGGGACCGGGTCGCGGGGGAAGCAGACTCAGCAGAGAGGCCCAGACGTCCCTCTCCCCAGACACCTCCTCCAGCTCCTCCGGGGGGAGCCCAAGGCGTTTCCCAGGCCAGCCGAGAGACATAGTCCCTCCAGCGTGTCCTGGGCCGTCCCCTGGGCCTCCTCCCGGTGGGACGTGCCTGGAACACCTCCCGAGGAAGGCGTCCAGGAGGCATCTACTCCGAGCCCCTCCCAGATGGCCAAGCTCCTCACCCTATCTCTAAGGGAGTACCCGGCCACTCTACGGAGGAAGCTCATTTCAGCCGCTTGTATCCGGGATCTCGTTCTTTCGGTCATGACCCAAAGTTCATGGCGATAGGTGAGGGTAGAAACGTAGACTGACCGGTAAATCGAGAGCTTTGCTTTTCGGCTCAGCTCTCTCTTCACCAAAGCATGTTTTTATTGGTGTTATTTAATATTTTAATCCTAAATGTCTTGTTTTCATTAGCTGTAAGCAGAATATCAACATAATTTTTAGTAATAGAGCCTCAAAGCCTTTCTTAAAGCCTCAACAAACCCCTGGAGCTACTATCATGTGAGTCCTTAAACAGGAAACCTCCAGCACACATTACAGTGCAAGGGTTGATGTTTACAGCAACAGGACATGACAGAAATTCTCAGCACTTCCTCCTAACTTGTGAGACACAAATAGCAATGACATCTAGCTGGTAACTCTCCAAAGCCTCTCTGGACTGTGTCAACTCATAGTCTCCTCAGCATATGTTCATTCCCCAGTCTCCTTACGGAGTCTGCTGTGACCTGCTCTGTTAGATTTCCATGGTAATTGGCTAATAATAAGACAGTGACGGTCCAAAGAATATCTGCACTGTCAAAACACATACCCAACAGCACGAATCTGCATTTCCAGTAATTACTGCATATTTAAGTAGGAAAAAAATGTGATTGTATCAGCATGCTGACACATACATGCACAACACAAACGCTCCTTACCAATCTGCTAACAAGCCCAAGTCATTGTACGCCTGCTTAGTTCTCAAGGTGTCATCTGTTCAAGTGTCAAGAGAACATATAGAGATCGTCAAATAGTATACTCATTTTAAATTGTAATTAAACTGGCCATCAGGTATCCAGAGGCTGTTTAGTCAACAGCAGGGTACTAATTTCTATAAGATGACCTTTGGAATATTATCTGGTGAATTATTCATAGTTGGGAAAATTGCTTCAGAGATATACAATGACATCCAAGGGACAGGCGACTGTACACACAGAAAGATTTCAGCAGGTCATGAAAATGAAGTCATTTCTGAACCCATAGTAGTTGTTTTTTTCTTGTAGGATAACGTGTGATGCCTTGCAAAAAAACTCAAAAAGAAAAATATAGAACTCTCCCTTACATATGAAGGAATGTAAGGTTATTTAATAAGTAGTAGTAGTAAATCATGTTAAAGAAAACGATCTGGAAAAAGAGTTTCACTTAAAAACTTCAGCTTAGAAGGTTTGCATTGTTTTCTGGAAATCTTTAACAAAATCTATGAATGTGCAATACTACATACTAAAAAAGATTGAGATTAGGGATGGTATTTTAAACATAACATAATGACACCAATCACATTCAAAGCATGAAGAAAAGCTTGCAAAATCAATAATTGCATACAATATTGTGTTTTTTTCTGTTTCAACTAGATTCACACTATTCTGTTGTTTTTTTTTTAAAGAGATTAGTAATTTCAAAACAGACATTTTATTCAGTTCCTTATATGAATGACAATGTGCCACATCTACCATGTCATCTTGAAGTCTCTCACTCTCTATAAATGTAAACAGAGGATTTATTGTTTTCAAGAAAAAAAAAACATCCAGGGGGAATATGTTGAATGGACGTGTGGCTACTTATTGGCAACACATGAAAAGGATATAGTGAGCACTTTTGAGGCAAACATTAACTAACCTGGGAATGCAGATGAGCTCAATGGAAGTAAACAGGTGAAGAGACCAGGTTTCTACTCACAACCAAAAAAAGTCTCTCCATTGGAAACACTTTTCGCCCCAGGAATATTTAACAAACAAACTTAACCTCAAGGAAGAAGACACACCACAGTTTATGTCATGGCTAGGTCAGATAGCACAAGCTGGGAGTCAACATCCAGACCATTGAGGCTACCAAAGTAACATCTACTGATATGCGCAGAGCAAGGTAAATCAATAACTAATTTTGCCAAATTTCCTCCTGCACAATTAGCAACAAAGGTTTTTTCTCCATGTCTAAGCCAAGTGAACTAGACATTGCTTGACTGCAGCTGCTATCTGAATATTTTAAATTACCTTCTATCCACCACACATATAGCAGAGTTTCATGTGACTTTTTAGGGCCGAATTATGTGTTATTGTGGGGAATCTATCTAAAGATGGACTGATAGAGTTAGAGTGGTGTGACAGGGGGTGTCCTAGCAACAACTTTTTAAAAGCTACATTACTCTAATGTAGGTAGACACTCACAATTAACACACTTGATTAAATATTTGACAAAAAAGAGATGAACAAACAGTAAACCATTGAAACACTTGTTTGGAGAAATAGGAATCCTGATTTCTAATGACAGAGTGACAATGCTGGTCAGAACCTCAGCAGAAATTGCAATATCTAACCTTGATGCTTCCAGAAATTTTATGTTTTGTATGTTTACAGTTAGCCCTCCTTGAACGTCCACCTTAATGTGGTGGAGGGGTTTCAGTGCTCGAATGATCCTAGAGGCTATGTTGTTTGGGGCTTAAATTCCCCTGGCAGGGTATCCCATGGATAACAGGCTCTGGGTAAAGGGTCAAAGAGCGGTTCAAGACACGTTCATGAGGACCACAAAATCGAGGCAAGTGACGTCGCCCGTGTTGTGATTACGAATATGAATATATTATTTAATATTTAATATTAATACTTTAATATTTTATTAAATTATTTTTTGGTCTGTTAAGGGTTGTCCTGTGAATACAAGCCCAATAAGGCGGTGGTATTAGGACAAAATTGGGATGAGCCAAGCTCTGGCATTATTGAACAGCAAAACTCTGTACACACACAGAATGAATTCACACAATTTCTTAAAATACAAGAATTTATTAACAAAAATAGGTCAACTCAAAGTCAAACATATTTTAATCAACAAACTCTAATCAACAACCCAACAACCAACCAAAGAATGAGGAAGACCAATGGGCTATGTACAATATAAACAAGTGAATCAAAGATGGTTGAAAACCATGACCGAAAGAGTGATGCAATATTACCATGCAATATTTATGTTTGAGAACCAAGGATTATCTTGAAGAATCTGGAAATGAAGTTAAGTTAGTCTTAGAGCCAACTTAGGCAATAAACCACCATTCACAATGCAAGATCAGATAAAATATTATTTTGATCAAACATTTTAAAGAATGATTTGTTGAATAAAACCAACCTTCTGGATGACTAATTCTCAACGTTGTTTAATTAGCTGCCTTTATTTATTAAAATAATATTTAAGGAAATAGTCTTTTGAATAAGAACCAAACTTTTTGGATAAATGGGTCTTAATGGTGTTTAATTAGCTGACTTTATTTATTAAAATAATATATAAAGAAATATTAATAATAAAATATTCAAGGAAATATTATTTTGAATAGAACTAAACCTTTCTGGATAAATAGGTTTTAATGGTGCTTAATTCGTTATCACATTTAGTAAAATAATATTTAAGGCAATATTATTTCCTAGATTGGAAGCTAACAGCCTTTCTGGGTATATGATCTTCAGCTGACTCATGAAGTAGGCAAGCAGGTGTTCTTAGCTGTTAGCGGTTGGAGCTAACAAAAAAAACATATAGCTGGTTACCAGAATCAAACACACACTTTTAAGATACCACTGTTTACCAGAAAAAAGACATTAGCACGCAGTGTGTGTCTCTCCTTCCAGTTCCGCTGGAGACCTGCGTGGAAGAGGTCTGCCTATTGAAACGTGAGGTTTTTATTCAAACAGTGATGTCACGGGAAGTTCACTGTTACCCCTTATGTTCCTGTTCCTGGCTGTGCTGGAAGTAGGTTAATGCGATTTACTTTGAAAATTCCAGAAAAGTTCTTACTGGCCTTTACTGTTGTAAACTCCCTTGGGAGGTGTTCCAGGCACGTCCCAACGGGAGGAGCCCCAAGGGACAGCCCAGAACAAACTGGAGGGACTATGCCTCTCGGCTGGCCTGGGAAACGCCTTGGGCTCCCCCCGGAGGAGCTGGAGGAGGTGTCTGGGGAGAGGTAAGTCTGGGTGTCTCTACTGAGCCTGCTGCCCCCGTGTACCGGTCCCGGATAAAGCGGAAGACAACTAGTACGGGTATGTTTATGCCCCGTTCATGCTTATGCCTTTCAAACCTTTTATTAGTGGTATTTTAAAAGTATGTGTTTGATTCTGGTAACCAGCTATAACACAGAGGTACTGGGTTTGCCACAGACCAATTTTACATCCCTGAGAAGGATACTGGTTCCAAATCACCAAATAAATCAACAGTTTATGAACTTAAACTAGAGCAACACAGATAGATAGATAGATAGATAGATAGATAGATAGATAGATAGATAGATAGATAGATAGATAGATAGATAGATAGATAGATAGATAGATAGATAGATAGATAGATAGATAGATAGATAGATAGATAGATAGATAGATAGATAGATAGATAGATAGATAGATAGATAGATAGATAGATAGATAGATTTCTCTGGGCTGTCTTGTGCTTGCTTTTTAAACATATTTCTCAGTTTCAGACATTTTAACCATTTTGAACCACAAGCCCAAATGCAATTGAAAAAGGAAAATTTAAAAAAATATATATGATTTATGCCCTATAAATATAATGTATTTCTCTTCAGTTTCTCACTTGTGTCCAAATTAAGCATCTTTACTTAGTCAAACATTACTCATTATAAGTAGATACGTTTTTCAGTGTTTCATTTGTGACAGCTTAACATTGACCCTTATAGCAATGTTTCACCAAACTTACTGGTAGTTTTGCAGTTTAAAAAAAAAGTAAGCCACAAATTACTTTAAAATCAGATACAGCAGCTCAATAAATGAAAAACAACTGCCTAGAGAAACATATGGCAAATTATTATTTGTTTATGATAATGTTCAGCAAAGAGTAAGTTTGTAGTTTAATTGGAATAAATCTATTGTTTCATAAAAACAGTGGAGATATTATTAGACACAAGGAGAAAGGGGAAATGAGAGAGCAAGCTGTGATAAAATATTCCAACAAATTCATCTGCCTGAAGTGACTTTCACAACCACTAACAGCATGAGCTCCCTCAGGCTTCAGGCTGTATTTCTGTGGGGTATTCTGCAAAGGGAGAGTGGCAATCCTAAAGAGTTTATTTCCTGTCTCTGCTCAACCTAGAGGGACACTTTGCGGAAATTACTCCTGAGACCTTCAACAAAACTCTTCTTTATATTTCTGTGGGACATAAATACATAAAAAGTCAGAAAACTTGTTATCAAAGCTAGACCAATGTGTGGCACCCACTGAGTGATTGTGGAATGTGGTTGTCCAGCACACTGGTGAGTCAGAGTAAAAGGAATGTCTTCAAATGTGGAAGAATAAAAGAGAAAGTTATAATTTTTAATTTGCACATCCTGTTTAAGTTTAAATGTTTTTCCTTAAATCACCAAATCGACTGAGGAAACATACTGTCACACAACAGTTAAAATGTCCGTCACCTTTAAACCCTGATGGTGGTAGGTGATGTGTTGAAATTACATGCCAGCGCCACAGAAATCATGCCAATGAAAAGTCAATTAGCAGCTTTTTGAGGTGGAGACATGTCCTTATGTTGTGTCAGGGCAGCCTGAATGAGTGACTTTCAACGTAGAGAGACTAGTTTGACCCCTGTCGGCCCACTAAACAGTATTAATTTGGGAACACTTCGGACATCCATTAACTTTAGAAAAAAAGGTCGCTGTAGTTTTTTATTGGTTCTATATATAAATAGGATCTTATTTTTTTTTTGTCACATCTGTCACATCCGGTTTATCTGCTTTTTCGGCAAAGGTCTATTTAGCATCACACAGTTGATAACAACAGTATCAGTGATATTATGAAGACGAGGGGAAAACATTCAACGCTGTGCTCTTTTTTTCAGAGGTAACACACACATTTGTCAGTAATCGTCAGAAGAGTTTGTTACCTCGCCTGAGAAATGAGCAGTGGTAAACTTCAACATCACAGTTTTCTTTCTATTGCAAGTAAAAAGTGAAACAGAAAGAATTTTACTCCACTCATCAGATTTAAACACTTAAGAAAAGATGACACAATTTAAAACCAGTTGTGGTATGCATTTTTAAATTCAGAATTATTCTGATATGTCTTCATTTTTAAAACAGGGGTTATGGTATCTCTTTACGCCTAGGTTGGAAATCACTGTTTCAGCTATGCTTGTCGGGCTAAAGATGGTAATGTTTTTTCCACCTGGCTAAAAAAAAGTTGATACATGTAAAACAATGGCATGCCTGATAGGTAATGAAACGGAACAGAGCTCATACCATGCCCCTTTCGCTGTTCGGAAGTAGATCAGTAAAAGTGCTTTAGCTGCGAGTTCTTTAAGATGGTATCACAGGGCAGCCACAGTGCCTGACAAGCCTATTCATGTTCAGCACACATGCAGCTTTTCTGCAGCTCACACAGGTCCCTGAAGCTCTTCCTCCATGGAGTTTATTGTCAGAGTCTATCCGATGATAGGATGCCTCTCCCTGCTCTTTGAAATCTGGAAGATCAAAGAAAACAACAGTGTTGAAGCAGACTGTGTTGTGTTTGTTCTTTGAATATCTAATAAATCATTATGGTTAGAGGTCTTATTTGTCATTTTATTGTTATAAAATTACTAAATTAATGATAAATAAAGCAAATATCTATCTATCTATCTATCTATCTATCTATCTATCTATCTATCTATCTATCTATCTATCTATCTATCTATCTATCTATCTATCTATCTATCTATCCATCCATCCATCCATCCATCCATCCATCCATCCATCCATCCATCCATTCATCCATCCATCCATCCATCCATCCATCCATCCATCTATCTATCTATCTATGGAACAAACAAAACAAAACAGAAAAAGAAGTTCTCAAAATCTGTCAGATTGCAATAACATTTCCTCCTTTTTGTCATACCACAATTTTTCCATCAAATTAAATCTGGGCTCTGGAAGAGCTGGGGAAAACATGAAATCTGGGCTCTGGGCTCATTGTCATTCTGGATCATAAAATCCCTCTTTAACTTAAAGTTTCTAGTAGACACTTGAAGATTTTGGAGCAAAATGTACTGGTATTTAGAACTGTTTGAAATGATTTAATAAACCTCAACTAATATCCCAATTCTATTCTAAAAAAAAAATACCCAGAGCATCATGCTGCCACCAGCATTTTTCACCAAGGGTATGGTGTTCTTTTGTACAAAAGTTTGTGCTGCCACATGAAAGACATTGATGTTTACTTGAATGAATGAATGAATGAATGAATGAATGAATGAATGAATGAATGAATGAATGAATGAATGAATGGAAGCAATAATATGAGGTGTGGGCAATATATCTTAAGGTAAAAAGGCACTGATTTGGTTAATCTGTACTAAGCAGTGGTATTCTTGGAATTCAACCTTTGCTTTCAAGAACATCTTTTGCACAATGGTAAGAGAAACCATGGTGGGTTGAAAAGAAAGATACAACAAGGAAAATCAATATAGCAATTATTTGTGTAGATAATGGACTACAAAGGTGTTATTTGGGGTTACAGAAAAGAAAAGGTGACATAAAACCAATTCAAATAGCAATAACATTTAACTGGCTCAGAACTGGTGCTGCTGGCATAGATTTAGTGTCATCAGACTCTTAAAAAATAACTCAGACTTTTTTCTTTTTGTGGGATGTTGTTTTTCAGCTTTACCACAGCTGAATTAGCATTGTTTCACACCATCTAATCACTGGGCTCTTCTTTATGTTGCACACAATGACCAGTCTCAGTTAAAACTCAGATCACCATTATGTGTCATTGGCTGCAACAACAAACACTGCAATTACCTAATTGAGAATTCAGACAACAAAAATCCCCCCCCCTACACACACACACACACACACACTCCGCCTTGCTTTTTACCTGCTCAAAAGAGGTCACCTCCAGCTCTGTCGAGCTTTGCAGGTGGGTCATAGATCTGGATGTGATAACTGGAGGGAGTTTAGAGAGCAGACGTTTGACAAGCATGACAACGCTCAGACAGCTCTCATTGCACCATGATTTAATCTCAACATCATTTATGCTAAAGATCTATTAATATAAGCTCTTTGGTCAGTTGAGGACTTGAACTAGGACACTAGATGTTCTCAGTACTTTAGTCTATCACACTGAGCTGTTGGTTCATTCAGGTTTGCTGTCTTTTTCTGGACTTTAATCTTTTTATTTCCACAGTTGGACTGAAGTTAATGTCACCACAGACTTTGATCCCATGCTGTCTGAGCTTTATTCCCTCCCTTCCTCCCCTTCTATTATGTTCTCACACATTGAAATCATGCTGGGGTTTGGTTATCTGCTGGCTTTCAGCACAGGTGACCTCCAGCTCAACAGTGTTTGGCTCCAGCTGGAAAACATGGTTGAACTTTCTGAAGGTAAATGTGAATTTGTATCCAGTAACAGGTCATTTCTATATCAGCCGGCCAAGGAATCATTTTATGTGTGTTTACTGTAACCTTCTGTTTTTATTTGCTTTTATTCATTCTGTCGTTTTTTTACAGCTCTCACTTTTAGAGCAGTGGGTGGAAATTTGTTGCTGTTGTGTTATTTGACTTGTTTTATTTTCAGTCTAAATATTTGATTAAAAACACATCATGAAAAATGAACATGACACACTGAGTTCTTTCCTTCAGCATTTCATCTTGTTTTAGTCGTGTTAAATGTGTTTGTCAGTGTTTGGTTTCTTTATCCTCCAATTCTTAATAAAATGAGTTATTGAGTCAGAAAGCTGGACGTTGCTTCTTAAAACTAGTTGAAGGAAAACTAGGAAATAAAAACAGACATTTCTTTATTCAAAGATTTAACAAAGTAGTCAAATAACACTGAATGCAGTTATTTCATCTTTAAGTTTGAAGCAGAACCTGTGGAAGTATCTGAGCTCCCTCTAGTGGACAGATTAGTTGTGGCAGAAGGTAACTGAGTTGGGACGCTGCACAGATATGATCATTCTTGATCAGTGTCTCCATGAATCAGATGTTTTCTGTGTTTCATACCCTGTCTGTCCTTCCTCCAGTTTGCTGCGTTTAAACCCTGACACAGTTGGTTTTAGATGAAGCCCATGCAGTTCATACTAACCAACACCTTGATCTACCAGGTCACACATGATACATGAAACATGGTTCAAACTAATGGAAAATGTAAAAAAAATGCCGGCCACTCACACTCACGGCACTCCCCGACACACCAAGCAGGCCGGCCGGCCAGCCCCTCCACCACAAGGGAAGCCACATCCCAATCAATGCCGCACACTGCCCTGCCAAGACCCCCTTTTTGCCGGAGTCTGCACCCCCCAGCAGACGGACTGCGCACCGAAGCCAGGGACCGAGATCCAAAGGATACCAGGCGTTCCTGAGAGAGCTGAAACGCCAGTCCCAACACCAATCGACCCCCAACACCCAACAGGATGAGGCATAGTTAAGGTGATTAAATGTAGAATCACCAGTAGTTAATCCAAGGTATCAACTTGTTGCATACAATACTGATTGAAGTGTTTTATGCTGAGTGTTTGATTTGCTGTGCTAGGTGCGTGTTCATGTTTTTGTCCGGCTGATCCAAAATCAGCCAGGAGTTAGAAGTTGGACTTTTTAAGTTTTCCATTCAAAGCAACTGTGGTCTGGGCCTCGCCTGACCACTGCTTTGTTCCAGTTTTATTACTGGAGGTTTTCCACTGAGTTCCCACCTCAGAGTTTTATGAGTCTTTGTTTGAGATTCGGGGCAATCAGCTGCTAGTGGCTAAGGGCACAGCCCACCTTTTATCAGCTGATCGCCGCTATCGAGACATCATCACACCAGGTGGGCTTCTCTTTCCAAGTGAACCCAAATTGCAAATTTTGTCCATAAAACTGCTGGTTTGATCTTCATAGACACTCAATGTGCATATACTTTCTTATATTATTATTGTTAGGTAGTCATTTTTATCCCTTTTGTGTAGAACAGTGCGTGTTAGTTAATTGAAGGTTTTTGGACCAGAATGGTGGTATATCAGAATTATATGGCTTCAATAAATCTTCATAAATATAATTAAGAAAAGTGTTTGTGTTTATTTCATGCAAGAGTGATTTATCCGTCAAAATAAGGTCGAGGTTCCCCCACCTTCAGTGAAGCGGTTGAATAAACAGTGACATTATTGATAATTAATGAATAAATAACTAATTGTAATTATTAACACTAAGACTCCCGGAATTCTAACACTGCTAGAACTCCCAAGCCCGTCAATTTGACGACGAGCAGTCTGGATGCGAGGGCGGTGATGACGTCATCGCATTACATTGGTCAGAATGCTAAAAGTTTTCTTGCACAGTATAAAATTATGGTTTTGACAAGAATTAATAATAGTATTTCATCAAAAGCTATTATGTTTTATTATTATTTATAAATAGTACTGAAAAATAATACAGAGTAGTGGGTACATTTAAAAAAAAAGCTTTACTAATCTGACCAAGAGCTGGAGAGCTCCATGTTCAGAATCAGAATCAGAATCAGAATCAGCTTTATTGCCAAGTTTGTACATACAAGCAAGGAATTTGACTCCGGTACACTTTGCTCATTGGTTTTTGTTTTTGCACTACAGAATATAGATATTTACAATGTACAATATACACATATATAAATAAAATTGCATTTTGCAACATCTGTATGCTGTTGTTTTGATTTTTATTGAATGTTCAACAGAGAAACAGCCTGGGGGAAAAAACTGTCTCTGTGGGGGCTGGTTTTTGTGAACAGCGCTCTGTAGCGTCGGCCTGAAGGCAAACCTAAACAGTTTATGTGCAGGGTGTGGGGATCTGCAGAGATTTTAGCAGCTCTTTTCCTGACCCTAGACCAGTATAAGTCTTTGGGGGGAAAGGTCAGCCCTGATGATTCTCTCTGCAGTCCTGATTGTTCGTTGCAGTCTGGACCTGTCCGTTTTTTGGATAACCCCCAAACCACACGGAGATGGATGAAGACAGGACAGACTGAATGATGGCATGGTTTGAAGATGACCAGCAGCTCCTGTGGAAGGTTGTACTTCTTGAGTTTTTCCCGGGGAAATACAGTCTCTGCTGGGCCTTCTTCCGAACAGTGTCTATGTGTGAAGACCATCTCAGGCCCTCAGAGATGGGGGTTCCTAAGAAAACCCGAAGTGTCCCCGCCGACATGGTTTGTTGAGGATGGGGGAGGGGGGGATGGAGGTGGTTTTTTTCCGAAAGTCCCACCTTTTCCACAGTCTTGGGGGGGGTTTAATTCCAGGCAGTTCTGACTACACCAGTGTACGGACCGACCCCACCCCTGTCTGTATGCTGACTCATCACCGTCCTGGATCAGTCCCAATGACAGTTGTGTCATCTGCAAACTTAAGGAGTTTCCACGGACGAGTCCCCGAGGTGCAGTCATTTGTGTACAGGGAGAAAAGGAGTGGGGGATAGAAAAACCCAAACCCCCGGGGGCACCAGTACTTATTTACTGTTTCGGAGAAGATGCTCCCCAGTCTCACCTGCTGCTGTCGTCCGTCAGGAAGCTGTTGATCCACTGACAGGTGGAGGGCGGACGTTTTGAGCGGGTGAGCTTCTGGTGGAGGGTGTCTGGTATGATGGTTTGAAGGCCGAGCTGAAGTCTACAAACAGGATCCTGGCGTAGGTCCCTGGGTGGTCGAGGTGTTGCAGGATGAAGTGTAAGACCCAAGTTAACAGCACCCATCTGCCGACCTGTTTGCTCGGTAAGCAAACTGCAGGGGTCCAGTAGAGGGCCCTGTGATGTCTTTTCTGGTGCTTCAACACCAGCCGCTCAAAGGATTTCATGACCACAGACGTCAGGGCTACAGGCCTGTAGTCATTTAATCCTAGGATGGGGTTTCTTGGGCACTGGATGATGGTGGATCGTTTGAAGCAGGAGGGGACCTCACACTTCTCCAGTGACTTGTTGAAGATCCGGGTGAAGATTGGAGCGAGTTGATTTGCACAGGCTTTCAGGCATGATGGGGAGACGTTATCAGGTCCTCCAGCTTTCTTTGTTTTCATGCGCTGAAAGAGCCTGTTAACATCATCCTCAGAGATCTTTAGTGCAGGCAGAGGATCTAAAAGGTAGGGGGTTGGTTGCTTTGCTGGTCGAACTTTTTCCTGAATGGGATGTGGAGGAGTTTGTTGAGGTGTGAATGGCTTCTTGTCATGTCTGCAGTAGAAGCCATTCAGAGGTTTTGGCCAGGCCGGGTACTTTGTTCAGGAAGGGTGGTGGGGCTTCTGTAGGCAGTCAGGTTTCTCAGACCAGTCCATACAGCCGAAGTGTCACCAGTAAAAAGGCTGTTTTTCAGCTTCTCACTTAGCTTCTCTTGGCTGCTTTGATCTCCTTTGTTAGTCTGTTCCTGGCCTGCCTGTAACCGCACCCAATCACCACTGCTGTGAGCTTTCTTCCTTGTCCCTGCGCAGATTCTTGAGGTGTGGAGTGAACCTGGCTTGTGTTCCCAAAGGTGCAGAAGGTCTTGGTCTGCACACACATGTTCTCACAAGAAACTGATGTATGATGTCACCACATCAGTTAGTTCGTTTAAATCCGTGGCTGAGGTTTCAAAAACAGTCCAGTCTGTGCATTCAAAGCAGGCCTGTAGCATCTGCTTCGATTCCTCAGTCCACTTTTTAACAGTGTGAACCGTGGGTTTGGAAGCTCTTAGTTTCTGTCTGTAAGTTGGGATGAGGTGGATAAGGCAATGATCCGAAAGTCCCAGAGCAGCCCTGTAACAGCATGGTATGATTCCTTAAAAGCTGTTGTAACAGTGGTCCAGTGTTTTTTTGGGTTCGGTGGGACATTTAATATGCTGTCTGTAATTTTGGAGCTCATTAGAAAGATCTGCGCTTTTTAAAATCCCCCAGTATTATGATGAAAGAGTCGGTATTTTTTTTTCACGTCTGTAATCAGCTCAGCAAGATGTTTTTCCGCCGGCAGAAGTGCAGCCATGCGGAGGAAAATATGAGCCGATTTTTATGAACGAGAGAAAACTCTCTCGGTGAGTAAAACGGTTTACAGATTATGGAAATGACTCCAGATCCGGACTACATGTTTTCCCAGCACTTTTAGGGTCTCTGCACCAACCTTCGTTTTAATAAAAGCAGATTCCGCCTCCTCGCTTCTTCCCTGATAGCTCGCGCGCTGCGATCCGCTCTGAACAGCTGGAAGTCCGTATCAGCAGTGCGCGGTCCGGATGTTGTCACTCAGCCATGTCTCGGGGAAGCAGAGAACCCTGATCTGCGGAGGTCCGAGTTTTTACCGGTGAGAAGAAGCAGCTCGTCCATCTTGTTGCTTAGAGAGCGGACATTTTCCAGATGTATTGAAGGCAGTGGTGGGCGAAGTCCTCTTTTGCGGAGCTTTACCAGGGGGCCCCGCCGCTTTCCCTCCGACGCCTCCGCGCAGTATCCCGTAGAGTGCCGCTGCTCCGCTTGCCAGAAGCTCAGTGAACCTCGGATCGATGAAGGATGGTGAAAAAATCCCAAGAGAGGACTCTCTGATGTTGAGAAGTTCCTCTCTACTGAATGAGACCACCGAATTGTGGCCCGAGACCACAGTACTGTGGCTCGAAAAACATATAAACACACAAAATACAAAAACAAGGAGAGAGCGAAGCTCCGAGGCTGCCATCGTCGGCGCCATCTTGATGCTTTTTTGCGCCCCCCTTTGTTACGCCCCCCTTTCACTTCGTGGACATAAACTAGTGCTAAAAATGCCTTCAGCTCATCCACAATGTCCGAGGAGGAATCATCTACTAAAACTCTGCAGGCCTCAGCCACAGCACAGCCCTGAACGTGGATGAGCATTTTGGCATCCACCAAGCAGAGGAAAGCGGTCTGGGCATCTTGGATCTGGCGCTCTGTCAACGCGTTCTGGTTCTGACGCCTCCCTCTACTTTCTTCCTCCCCTACCACTGTCCACACAGTGCCATCCTTTCCTATCTCCTCCTCCTTCTCAGGTGTGCGCTCGTCTTGCGATGAAAACGCTGTAAAGCGCATTAAAGATTGTTGTTACTGGGCTACTATATCTATGACCTAACTTATTGTTTATTTCTTTTTCCATTATCAGTACCTTGTTTTTTAGTTTCTCTCCTGCCAGTGAGCTGGTTTGCTGGGTTTATAGCTGGGCACTGGGCACCAGGCTCGTCTCCCTGTCTCTGAACCTGTGCTGATTGTGGCACTGTTGCTGTAGTTTATATATTATTAGTTTACTAATCTGTAAACTATAGCCTAAAATGATAAAATCGTTAAATAGGCTAGTCTTTTACTACCTTGAAATAATGCGCCACAACCTCCTGCTAATGGGACGACTCGTGTTTTTTAGCCAGGGGAGGCTCACTCTCTGACCCGCTGTCACTGGAACTGAATGCTGGCCAAGAGCCGTCAGAATCCCTCTCGACCCCAGAATCACAATCATGTAATTTTTGAAGCATTTTCAATGCCTCTTGAGCAGAAAATATCCTTCTGGGAGCCACTTGTAGGATGCCAACAATCTCCTTCTCAGACTGCGTTCTAGAGTGGCGGTTGCTAGGCAACGCTCGCGCGTATACTCAGCCGCGGGAAAAAAATATCAATGTAAATAATAGGGGCGTCATAATAGCGGCTGTGGTAGTTAGAGGTAAAAATACTTAGATCTTTTATTTACTTTGTTATTTTTAAAAAATAGAGACATAGGAATACACAAGACACAGGTTTAGAAAAAGCCAGGCTGCCAGGAAGATAAGAGTTTTAATAAACCAGAGTTATGGCATGTCAAACTTTCAAAACCGTCAAATTTACGGCCCTGGGACTTGTTAAGAGCCCTGGGAGTGTTAAGAGCTTTGAGCCCATAATCACAACACCAGAGGACATCTCTGATTTCCTGAATTATGATTTTTAATCATAATTTTTGATAAATATAAATTAATCATCATCATAATCCTTACACCTCCCAAAAAAAAGAAACTCCACGAATGTGCACCCCCGCGAAAAGAAGACCCACAGCATCCAAACACAAAAACACATGCCTGACACCCACACCCTAGCCAAAAGTAGCCCTTTGAAAAAACCCACACCGAAGCCCACAAAAGGCAGAGAGCCCACAGAGCCAAAACCAAAACCCACTGAGAAGCCGAGACCAGTTGACCCCGAGATCAATCCCGGCCATCCGCCCACCCAAACCATGCAGAACCCTTTGACGCCTCCTCCAGACAGAATCGAACCGGCGTCAGGAAGATGAGGAACCAGAATCCGAACCCGAACAACCCAGATCCAAATGATGCCTATGCCCTCCCAAGGCCAACCACCCACCTCCAACCCAGAAGAAAACCTACACCCACCATTTGAACAACTCCCAGAGCACATAAGACATTAGACACCCAGGTTGACTTCGCATCCCCCCCCTCCCCAGAAGGCCCTAAACCCATGAGTATTGATTATAATATTTATCAAAAATTATAATAAAAAATCATCATTTTAAGAAATAAATTCCAAAAATCGTTTCCTTTGAATAAAGATCAGAGATACACTCTGGTTTTGTGATTATTGGGCTCACAGCACTTAATAATTACCGTTAGTTCATATTCATTAATAATTAATAATTATTAATCAAAACCCTGCCAAATGTCACTGTGTTATCAGCCGTTTCACCGAATGTTGGGATTCGAACCTTCTCTTGACAGATAATCACTCTTTCACAAAATAAACACAAACACAGTCTCTTTATCTATGTGAAAATGTATTAAACCAATAGTCCCTCTTACAACCAACTATTCTGGTCCAACTACCGTCACCTAACTAAGCATGCACTATTCTACAAAAAGGGGTATACAAACAATCAAAAATAAGAATTTATGTGGGAGAGTAGGTGGAGATCAAACTTGCAGTTTATGGACAAATGAGAATAACACAAAAATTTGGATCAACATGGGAACGTGATCAAAAACCACTACGCTGTGATGCCTTTCTCCGCGTGTGTCTTTCTCGACCGCGACTATCAGTTGGTAGAATGGTAGGACCATGCCCCTTAGCCACTAGTGGCTGATAGACCCAAATCTCAAACAAAGGGTCATACAACTCTGAGGCAAGAGTTGGTGGAAAAACCCCAAAGGTAATAAAATGATGGAATGAACAATGGAGTGACCAAGCCACGAGGTCCAGACTGCAGTCTGGTTCGAATGAAAAACATCCAAAGTTAAGCTTTAACTTCTGACTGATTGACAATCAGCAAGGTGAAGACATCCAACTTGAGCGTTGTGCTTCCACAGTATTCAAACAGCAAATCAAACAGTTCAGCATAAAACACTTTAATCAATATTGCATGCACCAAGTTAATACCTTGGATTAACTAATGATGATCCTAATTCACCTCAACTATGCTTCACCTATCTGATTTAATATGAAAAGAACGAAATTACTTTGATGTTGATTACTTCTCTTCACTGGCTTGAAGATGGGTTGTAGGTATGAAGAAAAATGGGGGTAACCAGAGTGTCACACGTCCGTGATCAACTCAGAAACCATAAACTTCTCATCTGTCCAAATTGGGAAAATATGAGGAACCGTTGTAGTCGACTGAAAAAAAGGGGTCTCCTTGGAAATAAAACCTCTGTAGGCCTTAAACTGTCTTCGCTCGTGATATGAATCTTCTGATCTGCTTGTTTCAGACAGATTTCCAGCTTTCAAGCTCTTCCGTGAATGGCCAGTGTGGACGAAAAGTTAACCCGCCCGCAAGCTTCTATTCTCCAGAGATTGCCCCCTTACATCGTAGAGCTTTACTACGGGTGGGAAATGTCAGGATCTGCCATTGCTGACTTTGTTTTGGCTTTGTGTTTTTTTACTTTTCAATTAGTTGTCTCTATTTCTTTGGGTTTAGTAGTCAGGTTTGTTTAATCCTTCTGTTTCCTGATAGTTTTGTTCTCTCTCCATCCTCATAGTTTTAGTAGTTCTTTCTCCCCTCGCCCATAGTTCCCTTGGTGGTTGCTTTCTCATTTATTTATTACTTAGAATGGTTTTCTCTTGTTATTATTATTGTTATTATTACAGTTGTCTTGCTTCTTTGGGTTTTCTAATTTAGTTTCCCATTCAGTGTTTCTGTGTTTGTTTATGGTTAGGTTATTTGTTTCTTGCTGCATTTATTTAGTTTATTAGTTTCTTTTCCCTATTCCTCCTCTTGTCATTAGTTCCCCTTCAGTTGTTATTTACTCAGTGTTCGTTTCCCTTTATATTTGTAGTTCTTTCCAGCTTTATCCCTAGTTTAGTTCCTCATGTTAGTCTCTGTTGTTTCAGTTCCTTCTAATAGGTTAGCTTTCAGTTATTGTTTGCCACTATACTTAGTTCCACTTATTGTTTACATTTTGGTTTGCATTTATTCTAGTCTTCGCTTTCTCTGCTTCCCTCTCAGTTAGTTTCAGTCAGTGTTTGTTGGGGTTTGTTTATTTTTTCAGTTAGGGTTTCCTTTATGGTTTCTTTTGTTAATTCTTATTTGCCAGGTTCTTATATCTTAGGTTGTTATAATTTTATTAGATCTGTTTCCCTGAGTTTGTTATTTAGTCCCTTTCTTTGTACACTGCATACCTGCCTGTAAGTCTGTATACTTCCACATTAAATACTTCATCAACTCACCATGCGACCTGCTCGCCGTGTTCTGCATTCTGGTCCTGCCACCAAACCTTCAACCATGACAGGAAATGGTGGTTTAAACTTTGTTTCCTCAGATTTTTATAGCTCCAATGATGTCAGCTTCGATTCCATCGCTGCGACAAATGCTGAGCTGCCGATGTCGAACTGCGCAGCACAGTCAGTCTATCCGACTAAAGTGGATGACCCCAACACATATAAGGCACCAAAACTTCTGAACTGGCGTACATAAGGATAGTGCATGAATGTAAATGTCAGGTATATTGTCTGTGCACTGTGAGAAAGTATTACACGGTGCAAAACCCATCCTGAACAACCGACCTGTACAGTGTACTCTCTGAAGGATTTTATATTGTATTCATTGAAAACTGGGGTTACTTGTGATTTTAAAAGTTCTAGAACATATCTGAGAATATAATGTTTGGTAAAAGTTGACTGATAAATTCCACCTCCCATTTTGTGATTGGAAAGGATATTGAGTCATCTATCTTAGACAGTCTCCTGTATATTTTAGACATAATTTGGGGGGTTGAGTTTTAGGAACTCTAGTAGACATGATGGCATTTGTAACCCAACGTTTTTAAGCCTAAATTTATTTATCTCTTTATTATAGATTTAATTTGTTGACATTCTAAAAAGGAATTCTTGTCCATCCAATGTTGTATAATTAATCTGTTAAATGGATTAACTGAATTCCTTCAAACAAATGCTATCTTAGACTCATTTGGCTTTACTCAAAACATTACAAACCTACCCACCTTTGTCTTCATTCTCTGGACCTTGTGGTGACATATGGCATTGAGTGTAAAGACATAACAATATTTTCTCATAACCCTGTGCTGTCTGACCATTTTTTTAATAACCTTTGAGTTTAATTTAACTGAGTACTCCACACCTGAAAGAAAATTTCATTATAGTAGATCATTTTCAGACAATGCTGTAACAGCTTTTAAAGAATCTGTTCCACTTTTAATTTCCTCATTATCACAGAAAAACACAGCGGAGGGCAATAATTTTGTCTCTTTCCCTTCACAAATTGATTCTCTTGTTCAGAGTGTTACTTCATCATTGCGTGGTGCATTAGACAATACAGCTCCCTTGAAAAAGAAGGTAATTATTCATAGGAGGCAGGCTCCTTGGTTTAATTTAGATCTGCATACTTTAAAGCACAATGTTAGAAAATTGGAGCGAAAATGGCGCTCTACACACCTAGAGGATTCCTACTTAATCTGGAAAAATAGCCTACTGTTGTATAAAAAGACACTTCGCCAAGCCAGAACAGCTTATTTCTCATCATTAATAGAAGAGAACAAGAATAATCCTAGGTTTCTCTTTAGTACAGTTGCTAAACTTACACAGAGTCAAAGCTCTGTTGAGCCATCCATTCCCTTAGCTCTTAGCAGTCATGAGTTTATGGGATTCTTTTTAAATAAAATTGACTCTATTAAAAAGAAAATCTTTGTTTATCCAAAATGTTTATTACCCCTTCAGCAAGGAGACAAAATTGGAAGAAAATGTAAACTGTCTGTGCTTTACTGCTTTGACCCGTGGAGCTTCCGATTTTGTCAGAAATAAGTTTCATAAAAAACCTTCAACTTTTTGTTAGACCCAACCCCAAACCCAAAATTTTTTTAAGGGAAAGGTTTCCTTTTTAAATTCCCAACCCATTTTGATATGTTTAATTTTACCTTTGAAATGGATATGTCCCAAAACCTTTTTAAGGTAGCTGAATTAAAATTTTGCAAAGAAACCCTTTTATCGAGATTTTTTTTAAAAATTTACGACCTATACCAATCTTCCATTCTTATCTAAAATTCTTGAAAAAAATATGCTAATAAAATGTGTGAGCATTTACACAGCAATGACCTGTTTGAAGAGTTTCAGTCAGGCTCCGAGCTCATCATAGCACTGAAACAGCTTTGCTGAAAGTCACTAATGATATTCTTCTAGCCTCAGATAATGGCCTTGTGTCTGTACTTGTCCTGTTAAATCTCAGGGCATTTGATACAGTCGATCACAATATTCTCTTAGAAAGGCTGGAATATGCTGTAGGGATCAGGGAAACAGCAAGGGGGTTAAATTTTTGTCTGACAGATTGCAGTTTTTTTCATGTAAATGATAAATCTTTTTAAAACTGGTTAACTGTGGAGTACCGCAGGCTTCAGTACTTGGGCAATTCTTTTTACTATTTATGCTTCCAAATAGGTAAATATCAGGCAGCATAGATTAAATGTTCACTGTTATGCTGATGATACTCAGCTTTACTTATCCAAAAATCCTGATGAGCCCAACCCATTAAATAACTAAAAGGCATGTCTTAAAGCAGAAAACTTGGATATTTTAAAATTTTTTCTGCTTCTAAATTCAGACAAGACAGAAGTTGTCGTTTTTGGCCGGAGTCTTTAAAAAGAAACTGCTTAGTCAATCATTAAACCTGGATGGCATTAAAATTTCCCTCTGGTAATAAAGTAAAAAACCTTTGGGTTTTTATTTTGACCAGGACATGTCATTTAAAATCCCACATTAAACAGGTTTTCTAGGATTTCCTTTTTCATCTCCGGAACATTCCCAAAAAATTAGAAATATCCTGTCCAGGGTGATGCTGAAAAACTAGTCCGTGCATTTTTTTACTTCAAGGTGGACTTTTTAAATTTCTTTACTATCAGGATGCCCAAAAAAGGGCAGTAAAAAGCCCTTAGCTGATTCAAAACTGCCGCAAGAGTTCTGATGAAAATTTAAAAAGAGGATCATATTTCCCCCTATTTTAGCTTCCCTTCATTGGCTCCTTTTAAATCCAGAATAGAATTAAAAATTCTCCTCCTCAAATATAAAAGCTTCAATGAAATTGCCCCCTAAACATCAGAGATCTGATTGTTCCAAAAGGGTCCAAAAGAGCACTCTGTTCACAGACTGCGGGTTTACTGGGGTTTCCTAGAGTCTCTAAAGTAGAATGGGGGGGCAGATCCTTAGTTATCAGGCTCCCCTCCTGTGGAACCAGCTCCCATTTTTGTCCGTGAGGCAGACAGCCTGTCTACTTTTAAGGCTAGGCTTAAAACTTTCCTTTATGATAAAGCTTATAGTTAAAAGGGGGCTTAGGTATCCTGAGCTATTCCCTTTATTTTACCTCCGTTTTTATTCCTCCCTGTTGGATGAGAAAGGGGAGTCAGGATTAGCCTAAAACGGCTCAGTTATGTTTGAGGTGAAAACACACCTCCATTTCTGCTACCTGTATGACCCCTCTTTTCCAGTAGTTAAAAATCAATCTGACAGAGAGGGGTATCCCAATTTGTGGGTGTTTTTAAAACAATGGCCATCAGTGGGCCTCTAGATGACAAACTGTCTACCTTTAAGGCTAGGTTTTTAAAATTTTTTTGATAAAGCTTCTGTAGTTATGCTGCTATAGGCTTAGGCTGCTGGAGGACATAATGACCACTTTCACCCTCTTCGCTACATTCTCACACTACTCTCCAATTTTTGCATTATTTGCTGTTATTTCAGCTTTTAACTTGTTTTCTCTCTTTTCTCTTCCTAGAACACCTGGGGACTCTCTGTCTACCTGTGACACCGTTTTTGGAGAGGGGCATCGTGCAAGCTTCTGCTGGCAGCAACTTATGCTCACCTCTACCGATGATCCACATGGCCCTGTCTTTCAGGTTTAAAAACCTTTTCTCTCTCCTAGACATGACAGTTTACTGAGCTTTTTCTGTGACTAACTCTATGTGCTCTCTTTCAGACTCTAACCTTGAAAATGGCTATGAGTTTATCTGTTCTTTCTTTCTAGGGGAAACGACTAAAGGAGCTACATCCCATTAACATTTACTTTTCCTTCCCATAGAAAGGACTCCTGGATCAGTGCTTCTTTGTTTTCTTTGTTTCTCTGCTCTGTTCCCTAACCCCCAGTCGGGTTTGCAGATGGCGCTCACACTGAGCCCTTTTTTTGCTGGAAGTTTCTTCCTGTTAAAGGGGGTTTTTCTCCCCCACTGTCACTACATGCAAGCTCAGTATGAGGGATTGCTGCAAAGTCAACGCCAGTGACTGTCCACTGTCTCTACATGCTCATCCGGGAGGAGTGACTGCTACAAATCTCTGACTCGATGCAATCTGTTGGGTTTCCTTAGATAAAAAAACTTTTTATCCAATTTGAATAAATAACTGAATCTGACTGCACTGTTCAGTGATTAGGATTAATAGGAATGTATGTACCTGAGTTTTGTGAAGTGCCTCGAGACGACGTGTTGTGAATTGGTGCTATATAAATAAACTGAATTGAATTGAAATGTTTCAGGTATTCAATTCCTTTACTTCTCCAATCTGGAAAGTTAATCATCTTATTTTTTTGTAGGATGTCAGGGTTGTTCCAGATTGATGTATGTCTGCATGGGATTAGTGAAGACCCTGCCATTTTTAGATATTCCCACCATGCTGATATTTGAGCTAATAAATAGTAGGTCTAAAATCTTTATATTATTGCATATTGTCTGTTCTACGCCTAGCCAGGGTTCATCTAGAGGACTGTGTTTGAGATGTAAAGTAGCCTGTTGGATAAGAGGTAATGGTGAAAGTAAGGCAGATCTAGTCCTCCTTTATCTTTGGTCCTCTGTAACATTTTTAAGCTAATACGCAGGGGTTAATTTTTCCAAAGATATTTAGTGATGGAATCCAGAGATCTAAACCAGTCAGTTGATGGTTTATTTGGGATCACTGAGAATAAGTAGTTTATTTTTTGGCAAGACCATCATTGTTTTTGAAGCAACCCTGCGCATAAGTGATATGGGTTGAGATTTCCATCTAGCGAGATCATCTTCCACTATTTTTAAAAGCGGGATGTGGTTTAGTTTTGTTAAATCTGCCAATCTAGGAGGAACATTAATACCCACATATATGTAATATTCCCTGACTGTAGTTGTGTATTAAGGGAATTGTGGAAAGAAGAATTACATGGAAGAACGTTCGATTTTAACCAATTTATACAATAATCTGAAACTCGTGAGAAAGAATTTATCAGTCCAATTACCTGAGAGGCAGAGGTTTGTGAATGCTGGAGAAAGTAATACATCTTCTGCATAAAGACTGATTTCATGTTCAATATTCAAGCATTTTATGCCTTTAATATCTTTAGTTTGCCTGATTGATGCCACTAGGGGATCAATAAAAATAGCAAATAATGAGGGGGAAAGTGGGCATCCCTGCCTGGTGCCCCTCTAATGATAGAAGCTGCAAGATGTTTGGTTATTTGTCCTGATACATGCTGTTGGGGAACTGTATAATATTTTTAACCAGTTTATGAAAGAGTTTCCAAAACCAAATTTACTCAAGGTTGCAAACAAGAATTTCCAGTTAACTCTATCAAATGCTTTTTCTGCATCTAGAGATAATGTATTAGTCTCAATATTTTTACTGTAGGAATAGTCTATTAAATTAAGTAATCTGCGTGAATTTGTGGATGAATGCCTTCCTTTTATAAAACCAGTTTGGTCAGGATGCATTATGAGAGGAGTCTTTTTGCGAGGGCTTTAGAGATTATTTTGAGATAAATGTTAATAAGGGATATGGAACGGTAGCTGGTAGGTTAGTATCGGGTAATGTTGGCAGAATTTCTATTTGGCGGAAGTCGGCCATTTTCCTCTGTTTCCTACACGTTCTGTGAAATGTTGGATCTAAAATATTCTTTGATGGGAATCTGATGGGAATCCATCTGGGCCTGGAGCCTTTTTATTGGGCATGCTTGTGAGAGCTTCTTGGATTTCGGCTGAAGTCAGTGGTACATCCAGGGCCATCGTTTGATTATCTGATAATTTAGGAAGTGTTAAATTGATCAATGTTGTTATTTGTTGGGTCTATCTCTGGTGAATATAAAGCTTTGTAGAAATCTCTGAAAGTGATGTTCATCGACTGTATTCCCTGTCGAGTCTTTAACAGCAAATATAGCTGTCTTTTCTTTATTTACGTTTAGCTGGTTAGCTAAAAAAGCTACCTGACTTATTGTCATGTTTAAAAGGGGATTGAGATTTTGGTGGCTTGCCCATTACAATGTTGTCAAAACATTTTGTCCACGTAGCTCTCCAGGCTGCCCAAGGTTTCCTCATCCAGTTTGTTTTACTGGGAAAATATGAGACAGTGGATAGTATTTTAAATGTTTCTATGTTTGGCTTGAATTTATTGGGTTGTTTTACCTGAGTCTGTTTACCAGTATGCTGCCATATTACTTACACACTGCTCTCACGAAATCTCAGCCGCTCACCCCAACCCCCAACAAAATTAAACTTGTATTACACATAAAGCAAAACATAACAACAAACTGCATTTACCGGTTAAATTTTAGGACATCATATTTCCTAAAATCTAGTCCTTACCTTATTGGATGGAATAACTCCAGTAAAACACTTCCTGGCCGTCCACCAGTCTTTCAAATTGGTCTTAGGAAAGGTTGCTCCACTCCTTCCACTCCTCCTCTAAGCTGTGAGATGTTTTAGGGGTGTCTTGCATGTACAACCTGTTTCAGGTCCCACTGAATATCTTAAAAGAAAAGAAATCCATGTATTGACTCCATTCCAGGATTTTTTTACTTCTTAGTTTTCAGTCCTGAGTGGATTTCTAGATATGTTTTGGGTCATTTTCATGCTTCAGGGTCCAGTACCACTGCACCTTTAATATATTTTACAGATGGCCTCAGTACCATCAGATACACCATATAATTCATGGTGGCTTGGCATTTCATGACCTGCTGCAGCAAAGGGTTCCCAAAACCATGATCCTTCTGGCTCTATTTTTCACAGTTGCCATGAGATGTTTGTTTTTGTGTGTATTGCTGTATTTGTTCAACTTCCAACAGGTCTTCTGCTCTGGTTTCCAGATAATTTAATTTTATATGCATCTGTTCAAAGAACATTGTTCTAACGGCCCTGGTCTTTGTCTACGTTCTCTGTAGCAAACTTTATGCTGGCCTTCATGTATTCCTCAGTGAGCAATTGTTTTGTCCTTGCACAGCTCACATGACATTTAAACTATCAATATGACACACCTGAGAGTAAATTTAGCCATTTTGTGCAGTAATTAAGGTGGGTGTATCCTAAATTATTCCTCACCAGAAATTGCTTTTTTATTTCATAGAGAATTATAAGAGGTATATATATATATATATAGATATATAGATATACACACACACTACCAGTCAAAAGTTTTAGATACACTTTCGCACCTAATGGGTTTCTTTATTTTCATGACTATTTGCATTCTATATTCTCACCACAGGCAACAAAACTGTGAATGAACACATATGAAATTATACAGTAAACAAAAAGTGTGAAGTAACTCTAAACATTTTTATATTTTATATTCTTCAAAATAGCCACTCTTTCCTTTGTTTAATAATAATAATAATAATTTAGACTTCATTGATCTCACATGCCCTCTTAACGGGATGGAGGGGTTTGAGTGCCCGAATGATCCTAGAGGCTATGTTGTCTGGGCTACAAATGCCCCTGGTAGGGTCTCCCATGGCAAACAGGCTCTAGGTGACAGGTCAGACAAAAAGCGATTCAAGACACCCTCATGAGGACTAAACAAACAAGACAAGTGACGTCGCACAGTATGGCGGAGCCGGGGTCCCACCCTGGGGCCAGGCCTGGGGTCGGGACCCATCAGAGAGCGCCTGGTGGCTGGGTTGCTCCTCGCGGGACCCGGCCGGGCCAAGACCGAAGGAGAGATGCGAGGCCATCCCTCAGTGGGCCCACCACCAGCAGGAGGAACCGTGAGGGACCGGTGCAAAGAGGATTGGGCGGCAGACGAAGGTGGCCCGATCCCCGGATGCTTAGGCTGGCTCTAGGGACATGGAATGTCACCTGGCTGGGGGGGAAGGAGCCTGAGCTTGTGCTGGAGGTCGAGAGATATCGACTAGAAAAAGTCGGGCTCACCTCCACGCACAGCGTGGGCTCTGGAACCCATCTCCTCGAGAGGGGCTGGACTCACTTCTACTCTGAAGTGGCCCACGGGGAGAGGCGGCGGGCTGGGGTGGGTTTGCTTGTTGCCTCCCAGCTCACCCGTCTCGTGTTGGGGTTTACCCCAGTGGATGAGAGGGTCGCATCCCTGCGCCTTCGGGTTGGGGACAGGTCTCTGACTGTCGTTTCGGCCTGGGCGGTAGTGCGGAGTACCCAGCCTTCTTGGCGTCCCTGTCAGGGGTGCTGGATGGTGCCCCTCCCGGGGACTCCATTATTCTGCTGGGGGACTTCAGCGCCCATGTGGGAAACGAAAGTGACACCTGGAGAGGCGTGATCGGAAGGAATGGCCTCCCCAATCTGAATCCGAGTGGTGTTTCGTTATTGGACTTCTGTGTTAGTCATGGATTGTCCATAATGAACACCATGTTCCAGCACAAGGGTGTCCATCAGTGCACTTGGCACCAGGACACCCTAGGCAGGAGGTCGATGATCGAATTTGTTGTCATATCATCAGACCTTCGGCCGCATGTTTTGGACACTCGAGTGAAGAGAAGGGCTGAGCTGTCCACTGATTACCACCTGGTGGTGAGTTGGATCCGCTGGAAGAGGAGAAAGCCGGAGAGACTTGGCAGGCTCAAGCGCATAGTGAGGGTCTGCTGGGAACGTCTGGCAGAGGCCTCGGCCAGGGACGTATTCAACTCCCACCTCCGGGAGAGCTTTGACCAGATTCCGGGGGATGTTTGAGACATAGAGTCCGAGTGGACCATGTTCTCTGCATCTATTGTCGATGATGCTGCCCTAGCTGCGCTGTATGGTCTGCAGTGCTTGTTGCAGGGGCAATCCCCGAACCCGGTGGTGGACACCGGCAGTAAGGGACACTGTCAAGCTAAAGAAGGAGTCCTATTGGCTGTGGTTGGCTTGTGGGACTCCTGAGGCGGCTGACTGGTACCGTGAGGCCAAGCGTGCCGCGGCCCGGGCTATAGCAGAGTCAAAAACCCGGCCCTGGGAGAAGTTCGGTGAGGGCATGGAGAAGGACTACCAGTTGGCCTCGAAGCCATTCTGGCAAACTGTCCAGCGCCTCAGGAGAGGGAAGCAGTGCTTCTCCATCATTGTTTACAGTGGGGGTAGGAGGCTGCTGACCTCGACTGGGGACATTATCGGGCGGTGGAAGGAGTACTTCGAAGATCTCCTCAATCCTCCCATCACGCATTCCCAGGTGGAAACAGAGCCTGGGGACTCGGGGTTGGACTCTTTCATCACCCAGGCTGAAGTCAATGAGGTGGTTAAAAAGCTTCGCGGTGGCCGGGCTTCGGGGGTGGATGAGATCCGCCCTGAGTACCTGAAGTCTCTGGATGTTGTAGGGCTGTCATGGTTGACACGCCTCTTCAACACTGCGTTGCAGTCGGGGACAGTGCCTCTGGACTGGCAGACTGGGGTGGTGGTCCCCCTTCATAAGAAGGGTGACCGGAGACTACTGGGGGATCACACTTCTCCAATACCCTGGCGTAGGCCTTCCTGGTAAGGCCTACGCCAGGGTATTGGAGAGGAGAGTCCGGCCGATAGTCGAACCTCAGCTTCAGGAGGAGCAGTGTGGTTTTCGTCCTGGCCGTGGAACACTGGACCAGCTCTATACCCTCTACAGGGTACTCGAGGGTTCATGGGAGTTTGCGCAACCGGTCCACATGTGTTTTGTGGACCTGGAGAAAGCATTCGACTCTGTCCCTCGTGATGCCTTGTGGGGGATGCTCCAGGAGTATGGAATCGGGGGCCCTTTATTAGGGGCCATCTGGTCTCTGTACCAGCTGAGCAGGGGTTTGGTCCGCATTGCCGGCACTAAGGCGGACCTGTTCCTGGTGCATGTTGGACTCCGGCAGGGCTGCCCTTTGTCAACGGTCCTGTTCATAACTTTTATGGACAGGATTTTTAGGCACAGCCAAGGGCCGGAGGGCGTCTGGTTTGGGGACCAGTGGATTTCGTCTCTCCTTTTTGCGGATGACGTGGTCCTGCTGGCCCCCTCTAGCCAAGACCTACAGCATGCGCTGGGGCGGTTCGCAGCCAAGTGTGAAGCGGCTGGGTTGAAGATCAGCTCCTCCAAGTCCGAGGCCATGGTTCTCGACCGGAAAAGGGTGGCTTGCCCTCTTCAGGTTTGAGGGGAGTTCCTGCCTCAAGTGGAGGAGTTCAAGTATCTCGGGGTCTTGTTCACGAGTGAGGGAAGAATGGAGCGGGAGATCGACAGACGGATCGGTGCAGATGCCGCAGTAATACGGGCACTGTGCCGGTCTGTTGTGGTGAAAATTTACTGGTCGTTCTACATTTGTACCCTCACCTATGGCCACGAACTTTGGGTCATGACCGAATGAACGATATCCCGGATACAAGCGGCTGAAATGAGCTTCCTCCGTAGGGTGGCCGGGCACTCCCTTAGAGATAGGGTGAGGAGCTCGGCCATCTTGGAGGGGCTCGGAGTAGAGCCGCTGCTTCTCCATATCGAGAGGAGCCAGTTGAGGTGGCTCGGGCATCTATACCGGATGCCTCTTAGACGCCTTTGCCGGGAGGTGTTCCAGGCACATCCCACCGGGAGGAGGCTCAGGGGACGGCCCACGACACGCTGGAGGGACTATGTCTCTCGGTTGGCCTGGGAACACCTTGGGCTCCCCCCGGAAGAGCTGGAGGAGGTGTCTGTGGAGAGAGATGTCTGGGCGTCTCTGCTGAGTCTGCTGCCCCCGCGACCGATTCCCGGATAAAGCGGAAGACGACGAGATAACGAGATCTTACAATGGAGAAATTGACATCTGCATTTTAACTCCTTGCTTTAGGGAGCAGTGGGCTGCCACTGTGCAGCGCTTGGGGAGCTTTCTGGGGCTAAGGGTCTTGCTCAGGGACCCAATGACTGAAACAGATTGAATGGGGGTTTGAACGGGACAAACAACTACATGACAAACCCTTACAATTTGAGCCTGAGTTACCTCTACTGATTTGCTATCTTGGTATTCTCTTCATGAGCTTCATGAGGTGGTTTTCCAAAGAGCCTTGAAAGAACTTCCCAGAGGTTCATTGAGAGATGGCCAAAGGTTATTATTTCAGTCAATATTTATGTTAGTATGTATGTTTTAAATTATTTAAATTGATAACTTGATAACTTGGACTAACTAGGCTCTCTCTTTTTCAGTTGTATATACCTATCCAGAATGGAAAAACCTTGCCTATATTGGACAGATGCAGGGCCTGCTGCACAAATTTTCACTGTCCCTTTAGCAGCTCAACTTCATTTAATCCCACATAGTTGGGTCGGAAAAGCAGCTGGGCATGAACAAGTAAGCAGACCAGAAATTGTTAAAGTTCAGTTTTAAGCTAGTGTATTCAAAGTTTTGAGGCACCCAGCAAACTTCATTTGCATTTTACATTTTGCTTTTAAAAAGGAAGCGTAATGGCTGCAGGAATGAAGGATTTTCAAAATCTTTCTGTCCTGCA
Organism: Crenichthys baileyi; assembly: GCA_036173005.1. Lineage (NCBI taxonomy): Eukaryota > Metazoa > Chordata > Actinopteri > Cyprinodontiformes > Goodeidae > Crenichthys > Crenichthys baileyi. The sequence goes on from JAHHUM010002404.1 coordinate 117,781, forward strand.
TTGAACAGAGAGGAGCCGTCCACCACTATGTTCCGATCCATCAAGGTACCATGAAGCAGATGACCTGAGATTGCTCAATCTCTCCATCACCTCCCTCTGAATCCATCAGGGACACATGTCTGAAGTCATGTTTGAATTTCATGAAGTCATGGTGTTATTATAATACAAAGTTCATCAGGACTTGTATTAGCTGTGGATGTGATAATATGTAATTGATGTGTATACATGTATTATAATAGATGTGTATACATGTATTATTAAAATCATTTGCTGAATTTCTCACATTTGTCAGGACTTGACTTTCCTGCTATCAGCTGAAGTACGTGAATGTTTTTATGTATACATTATTAAATAATACATATTTCTGTGTAAGCATAAAGCATTTATTACTATTGAGTAGTTTAATATAATAAACTTTCAAACTGTTTGGTATCAGGGTGCACTAAATCTAAATATTGATACCCAAAGGGAAATTCTTTATATTTATTTGTGTTAAATAAAATGGCAAATTTCTATTTCAGACGGGAAAAGAAGCGGTCTAGAACTGCGGGTCTAAATGTGCGGGCAGTTTTACAGTCATCCAGCAGATGGCACTGTCGCAAAAACAAGCAGTCTAGAACTGCATATCTGAACCTGCAGGACTGAAACTGCGGTTTCCGGTCTGCAGGGACATACTATTAGATTTTGTTGCCATTCCAGGGCAGCTGCGGCTTCACTTAACAGCTCTGGTAAAGATTTGGACATGGTGATTTCCCACTGTCTCTGAACACAATCTTAGCACTCTCATTTCGTCTCAAGAGCAATGCACACCGCTCCCTACCATACAAGATGCGTAATGGTGCGGTCTGGGGGAGGAGAAGAGTGACCACTGACGTCACTCTCCTGTGCCGCTTGGAACTGTGAAGTCAAATTGACTTATGAAACACTTTTAGCGGGCGCAGGCATGAAAACGAAAAAGCCTCTTCCTCTTAGTTATTTCTTTAGTTGTGTCACAATGAGCAGTCTTGAAGAAGAAAATTAAAACCCAGTTTGAAAGATCTATTAGCAATTTCATTTATGAGTCAAAAAATTGAAAATAAAAAAGCAATTCTGTTAATACATTCTAATATTCAAATTTGACATTTCAAAATGAATTTTGGTCACTTTTTGCTGGGACATCTTTTGAAAATGAAATGTTAAACGCTATTTTATTTTTTATTTTAATTAATTTACAAATTCAGCAGTCTTGGAGAAGAAAATGAAAATGCAGTTTGAACGATTTATTTTTATGAGTCAAATAATTGCAGCTTCATCTTTGAATATTGGGATACATTTGCTTCCATATGTCTACATGATAAATATCTGAATTTCCATAATAAGGTCGCTTCAACAGATGTAACCCTACTGTCAGCCATGCAACCGTCTTCCTGTCCATCCATCAACTGGTCCCTCAGTCTGTCCATCCATCTTAAAATTTAGACTTTAAAATAATTACAACTACTAATTTATAATTATTAATAAAATTAGTAAAACAGTTAAAATAAAAAAATTTAAAGAGTACCACTCTTGGGTAACAGTTAATGGTTTAACTGTTACCAACTAGTAATAATTATCATCAGTAATTATTATTAACAGAATTACTAATGAAGTTAGAATATAACATTTTTAGCCAGACTAATAAATCAGGAATCATTAACCAAACAACTTTCGGTCTGTCAGGTATTGTCCTGTGAATACCAGTCCAATATGGTGTGGTATTATATATATATATATATATATATATATATATATATATATATATATATATATATAATAGTTGAAATAGGAGATTCAAGCTCTGTGGTTCAGTAACAGTAAGTCCTGCACATGTATACAGACCAAACACAACAACTTCTCTCCAAAATATAAGAATTAATTAAGAAAAACAAGTAAAGTTAAAAATACTTAAGTTAACAAACTCTTATACGACACTAGCAACAGTCAACTACACTACTAAGTACAAAGTACAAGAACAAAGAAAAAAAATATAACCAATAGATGATACAATCATTTCACCACTCAGTGTGAATATGTGTGTTTAAGAACCAAGGTTTGTCTTATGGAATTTATAATAAGGTAAAATTAATTTTAAAACTAATTAAGAACAACAGTTTGTATGTGTTCAAACAACCAGTTTTCAATACAGATCAGATGGTTAAATAAAATGTTATTTCAATAAAAAATATTTGAAAAGTAATATCTGACAAATTAGAAACTAATAACATTTTGGACAATTGATTTTTGTCAAATAATGTTGGTAACTAGCCATTACAGTGGATCATTTAGAAATGGAGCGATGGAGTGATATGGTGGCATGAACGTTTTATGACCTCTCACAAGATGGCGAACCATTGGATAGAAATTTGGCCACCCTGATGGCAGAGATGATGTCACAAGTCAGTTATCAAAGTAAAAATAACTTCTTTAGTATCTGCTTTAAGTCACAAATGTACCTTTAACTACCATTGATAAAAATAATGTGAGTATGAGCACTAGTTGCGTGCTACAGTCGATCGTAGCACAGAGTGAATGAGCTATGCTGTAAACACAACTGTGGGTAATGGATACCTATTAACAATATCAGAGCTATTAGCTTTTAGCAGCTAAGGGAGCACAATTTAGCACATCTTCAAGGAATATTTGTACATATTTTAACATCTTAGCTAGAGGAGATGGAGGGAAAACACTGATAAAATGGAACAAACTCACATTAGCGGACCATTAATCTTTAAATAACTTATTGAAATAAAGTTTGTCTTAACATTAAACAGAACCCAAAACAAATAGAGTAGTCTCAAAGCTTTGATACCTGTTAGCACTCAAACAGTTTAATTTTTAGATTTTTAGCACCACAAGTAAGGCAAAACACAATGAAATAAACAACTTAGTTTTTTTTTTTGTTTTATCAAAAAAAAAGTTTCTGCCCAGACACAACCTATTATGTGAACTGTTCTGTTGAACAGGAGAACAGAAGTTCCAAAGGGAGTTGAGTTGTTGGCCTGTGGCAGCTCTTGGTTCAGTCGCCCTGGGGAACTGTTTGCTTGGACTGCTGGGATGACTTTCTGCTCGGATTGGCACACGCAGTTCCTGTGCTGTCTTCTCTCAGGCATGGAGGGGGAAAGCCTCGTCATCGACCTGATTAGAGACACTGTATCTACTTGGGGAATCTCTGGCTGAGAATATTTGTTTCTGCTGAAGCTCCAAATAAAGGTTTAAAACAGCTAGTCTTAATTCTGGCTGGGGTATGGTCACCGGGTACACATTGTACTCTTTAACTGTACTTTAACTGCTCTCAGTTAAAGCAATAAAAATTAAATAGGTATATTTTAGTGTAATCCATACAATAATTATTAAAATACACAGTTGAAGCAGTAGAGAGTGAAACAAGCATATTCTCACATTCTGGGAGACTGCAGAGGCCTGTGTGGAGTCACATATTAACTGTCTCATCTTTTGCAGAAGTACAAACAAGTGTAACCAAGGAAATGATGTACGATGATTTTCTATTTTCTATAAGTATTAAATGAAATGAGTAATGTTTGAGTATAAAGTTAAAACACATTGAAAAATGATTGAGAAAAGATAATTAAAATAAAAAAAACATTAAGGTTTAGACATTCTCAATCACCTATATATGAAAGAGATATAATGTTGATCAGTTGTGATGAACAGAATGAAGTGATGGTTTTATAACTGTGTCTAAAAGTAAATGCAGAAAGCTGAGAGTGGAATGTGTAATACTGTGTAAAGTTTAACACGGAGCAGATTAGGGAGAGAACTGTAGGATGACTAGAAGTGACGAGAGCCAGCTAGGAGCTGACAGCGAACCTTTTGAAGGCCAACAAACAACACAAAGAAGGGAGGAACAGGATAAAGCCAGCTGCATGCTGACATTGAATCTTTTGAAGACCAACAAACAACGCAAGGAAGGGAGGACGAGACTACAGTGCTGCGTGGCTATTACTGGCATCTTCAAGGCCGAAAAACAGCACCAGGAAGTCACGGTGACCATGACTAAGTATTGAGCAATAACGTATTAGGCAATAGCATGTTGCGCAATAACGGAGAAGCCTAACAAAGGGCTGACCAGTGAGAGCATCTGCACTATAAAAGCAATGCCAAAAAAGGGAACTGTGGTTGTTTCCTCGCAGATGACCAGCGAGCAAGATCGGACGGAGAAAGACGCTACGGATGAAGCAGAGGACCAGAGACACAGCCCAGCTGATTGACTGCATTAAGTAGATGGTCAACCCGTATACCCTGGAAGGACTGTCCCTCGAAATTAAGAATCTGATTTCATCTACGGCCTTTTTATCCAGACAACAGAAGTGACCTTGATCGTTGAACAACAGATTGCTCTTAATTTCAGGCTTCTGGAAGTCCTGAATCAACCTCAGGTATACCTCCGGGGTTTCCTTCAACTCTTCAGCCTCTGGAAGGAACTTTCTTCTGAGACATATGACAACAAAGTTCCTGTTTGACCATCGAAACCTGGAGCATCAGTGCCTGTCCACTTAGAGGAAGAAAACTGAAGATTAAGTCGTATTCCCTTCAAAAAATTGCTCGTTGTTATCTGAAGAAACATCCCCATTGGGTGCATGGATGTACTTCCGTCTTCAAAGCTTCTCCAAACTCACTAGTTTCAACATCAGGGAAAGACAGGTTGAGTTGATTGATTAATTTCTATTATTGATATTATGTGTTGCCGAATTTAAGCTGTTACTGACCCCTGCAAAAGCGTTACTAATTGAAGAAAAATAAAAAATAAAATTTTAAATAAATCGTGGACATTCAATTATTTGAGTAACCTTATTTTTGGTTTTTTTGTTGGTGGTAAAAAGTCTTGTTGCCTGGTTCTAAGAGATTTTAGGAGGTTTTTATAGGTTGCCTTAGCCAAGTTTGTTAAAACAGCGCCCTTGGGGCTCATGTCGAAGCACTAAAATTAACCTAACCCATATACCAAGAGCCAGTTGTAATATTAGGGAATGAGCAGCCGTTGACAGAAGTGACTGTCGAGGAGTGGAAGACTGCTGTGGGCTACTCAGTTGTCCAGACCACCAGTTGAAGAAGGGTGAGACTTTTGGATGCAGGCTGTTAGAGGTTAGGCGAGTCATTTCCTGACACCAGCTTAAACAGAACTTTCTGTAAACCTGCTTAGTAAGACCTTTCAGGTTTAGGGAAGTCCGGACCTGTTGGGTAGAGAGCTGGATTGAGCAATCCCCTCAGAAATAGGGAAGTAGGAGGGAGCTCATCGGACAACGAAAACATACAATTCAATTCAATTCAGTTTATTTATATAGCGCCAATTCACAACACATGTCGTCTCAAGGCACTTCACAAAAGTCAGGTACAAACATTCCAATTAATCTTAATCATTAAACAGTGCAGTCAGATTCTGTTATTTATTCAAATTGGATAAAAAGTTTTTCTATCTAAGGAAACCCAGCAGATTGCATCCAGTCAGTGACTTGCAGCATTCACTCCTCCCGGATGAGCATGTAGAGACAGTGGACAGTCACTGGCGTTGACTTTGCAGCAATCCCTCATACTGAGCATGCATGTAGCAACAGTGGAGAGGAAAAACTCCCTTTTAACAGGAAGAAACCTCCAGCAGAATCAGGCTCAGTGTGAGCGGCCATCTGGCACGACCGACTGGGGGTTAGAGAAAACAGAGCAGAGACACAAAGAGAACAAAGAAGCACTAATCCAGGAGTACTTTCTATGGGAAGGAAAAGTAAATGTTAATGGATGTAGCTCCTTTAGTCGTTTCACCTAGAAAGAAAGAACAGATAAACTCTGAGCCAGTTTTCAATGTTAGAGTCTGAAGAGAGCACATAGAGTTAGTTACAGTAAAAGCTCCATCAGTAGCTATGTCTAGGAGAGAGAAAGGGTTAAACACTGAAAGACAGGGCCATGTGGATCATCGGTAGAGGGTGAGCACCAAGTTGTTGCCAGCAGAAGCTTGGAGGATTCCCCTCTCCAGAAAGGTGTTATAGGTAGACACAGAGTCAGGCCAGGTGTAGCTTCTAGGAAGAGAAAAGAGAGAGAACAAAGTTAAAAGCTGAAATAACAGCAAATACTAAAAAATTGAAGAGTAGTGTGAGAAAGTAGCGAAGAGGGTGAAAGTGGTCATTATAGAGCCCACTGATGGCCATTGTTATACTAAAAACCACAACAATTGGGATACCGCTCTCTGTCAGATTGACCATAACCATTGGAAAAGAGAGGGGGTCATTCAGGTAGCAGAAATGGAGGGTGTGTTTGCACCTCAACCATAACTGAGCAGGTTTAGGCTAATCCTGACTCCCCCTTACTCCATCCAACAGGGAGGAAAGAAGACGGAGGTAAAAACAAGGAAGATAGCTCAGGATAACCTAAGCCACTCTAACTATAAGCTTTATCAAAAAGGAAAGTTTTAAGCCTAGCCTTAAAAGTAGACAGGGTGTCTGCCTCACGGACTAAAACTGGGAGCTGGTTCCACAGGAGGGGAGCCTGATAACTAAAGGATCTGCCTCCCATTCTGCTTCTAGAGACTCTAGGAACCACCAGTAAACCTGCAGTCTGTGAACAGAGTGCTCTGTTAGGAACGTATGGAACAATCAGATCTCTGATGTATGATGGAGCTAGATCATTAAGGGCTTTATATGTGAGAAGGAGAATTTTAAATTCTATTCTGGATTTAACAGGGAGCCAATGAAGGGAAGCTAAAGTAGGGGAAATATGATCTCTCTTTTTAATTTTCATCAGAACTCTTGCTGCAGCATTTTGAATCAGCTGAAGGCTTTTAACTGCATTTTGTCGACATCCTGATAGTAAAGAATTACAATAGTCCAGCCTTGAAGTAACAAATGCATGGACTAGTTTTTCAGCATCAATCCTGGACAGGATATTTCTAATTTTGGCAATGTTCCGGAGATGACAAAAGCAAATCCTAGAAACCTGTTTAATATGGGATTTAAATGACATGTCCTGGTCAAAAATAACACCAAGGTTTTTTACTTTATTATCGGAGGTAAATTTAATGCCATCCAGGTTAAGTGATTGACTAAGCAGTTTCTTTTTTAAAGACTCCGGTCCAAAGACGACAACTTCTGTCTTGTCTGAATTTAGAAGCAGAAAATTTAAAGTCATCCAAGTTTTCATGCCTTCAAGACATGCTTGTAGTATATCTAACTGGTTGGGCTCATCAGGATTCATGGATAAGTAAAGCTGAGTGTCATCAGCGTAACAGTGAAAATTTAATCTATGCTGCCTGATAATTTTACCTATTGGAAGCATATATATAGTAAAGAGAATTGGCCCAAGTACTGAAGCCTGTGGTACTCCACAATTAACCCTGGAGTTTAAAGATGATTTATCATTTACATGAACAAACTGGAATCTGTCAGACAAATAAAATTTAAACCAGCCTAACGCTGTTCCCCTGATCCCTACAGCATATTCCAGCCTTTCTAAGAAAATATTGTGATCGACTGTATCAAATGCAGCACTGAGATCTAACAGAACCAGTACAGACACAAGGCCATTATCTGAGGCAATAAGAATATCATTAGTGACTTTCAGCAGAGCTGTTTCAGTGCTATGGTGAGTTCTGAAACCTGACAAACAGGTCATTGCTGTGTAAATGCTCACACATTTGATTAGCAACTATTTTCTCAAGAATTTTAGATAAGAATGGAAGATTGGATATCGGTCTGTAATTTATTAAGTCATCTCGATCAAGCGAAGGTTTCTTAAGCAAAGGTTTAATTACAGCTACTTTAAAAGCTTGTGGTACATACTGATTTACTAAAGATAAATTAATCATATCTAAAATGGGGCTGGTAATCAGAGGGAACACTTCCTTAAATAATTTGGTTGGGATTGGGTCTAACATACAAGTTGAAGGTCTAGATGAAGCCAATATTTCTGACAACTCAGGAAGCTCCACAGGATCAAAACAGTCCAAACACAGATCAGGTTCTACAGTTCCTTCCAATGTTGTCTCACTTGTTAAGGATGAAGTAATCATCTTTGGGAGTATGTCAAAGATTTTCTTCTCAATATAATCAATTTTATTTTGGAAGAATCCCATAAAGTCATGACTGCTGAGAGCTAAGGGAATGGATGGCTCAACAGAGCTATGACTCTGTGTAAGTTTAGCAACTGTACTAAAGAGAACCTAGGATTATTCTTGTTCTCTTCTATTAAGGATGAGAATAAGCTGTTTCTAGCTTGGTGAAGTGTCTTTTTAATACAACAGTAGGCTATTTTTTCCAGATTAAGTAGGAATCCTCTAGGTGTGTAGAGCGCCATTTTCGCTCCAATTTTCTAACACTGTGCTTTAAAGTACGCAGCTCTTAATTAAACCAGGGAGCCTGCCTCCTATGAATAATTACCTTCTTTTTCAAGGGGGCTGTATTGTCTAATGCACCACGCAATGATGAAGTAACACTCTGAACAAGAGAATCAATTTGTGAAGGGAAAGAGACAAAATTATTGCCCTCCGCTGTGTTTTTCTGTGATAATGAGGAAATTAAAAGTGGAACAGATTCTTTAAAGGTTGTTACAGCATTGTCTGATATTGATCTACTATAATGAAATTTTCTTTCAGGTGTGGAGTACTCTGTTAAATTAAACTCAAAGGTTATTAAAAAATGGTCAGACAGCACAGGGTTGTGAGAAAATATTGTTATTTTTTTACACTCAATGCCATACGTCAGCACAAGGTCCAGAGAATGAAGACAAACGTGGGTAGGTTTGTTAAGGTTTTGAGTAAAGCCAATTGAGTCTAAGATACAGCAGAATGTCCTCAACAATCCTGTGTTCTTTTACTTGGCCAGCGAGGTCATAACATTCACGAGTTTCTTTCTGATGCTGCTCTAGTGACGAGCCCCGGGAAAGAGAACAAACAGTGCCGTGCACCAGAGTTTTGTTCTATGGGGATTCCAGCTGTGACTCCTCCTTCGGGAAGTTTCGTTGTAGGAGCCTCAGCAGTATCTCATGCATCTCAAAGCAGATGTAGAGCCCAGTCTACCCCAGAGTAAAAATGCCCCAATTCACCAGGTTTGGGTTCTGCTGTTATGGAGACATGAGGACTGTTGGACCATTTGTTTGCTGAATATTGGACCATTTGTACGTTGCTGGACGCCACTATGCCTTCCGGCGTCATCGGCCATTTTGTACCCCAGGATAGTCCGCTACTACAAATCCCAGCGGGCACCGCGGCTGATAGGACGGGGGCGTCACAGCTCTGCTGACACAGTGGACTATATAAGGGCACCGGAGACGCCCACCATGGCTTTTTCACGCTGGAAACCGAGACGCAGTTACCACGCAACTGGAGCATCATTCTGGAGAAGAAAATCCCACGTGGACTTTCATTCATTCTCCCCGTTGGCCAACAAGAAGGAAAATTCATGAAAGATGTTTTTGGAATAGGAAGGCCAAAAATTTCACTTTATCGATCGAAGACGTGAGTTTAACACATAGCAAAAGAAAAACCACCCGGAGGTTTCAAGGAGACGGAATCGCCATCCTTGTTTTTGTTCCAGTCGACTGTTGACGGTCCGTCATATTGTTCCCTTTCGCCAAGGAGGCCAGAGGACGAAACTGACCACTCTCCTGAGTTATCCACGGACGCGTGGAAACTTTTCCCCCTCCTTTTCTCACTCTGCTCAGAGGAGACAGCACCAAGTAATCCCATCTTTTTCTTTTTTTAGAAATAGCTTGGGCAGGATAGAGTAGGATTTTAGGGCGATTTAGAATTGCCACTTATAGTCCAATGTGTCCTAAATTGTTTGTGCATGCCACGTTTTATTGAAATTTGATTGCTGTTGACTTTTGAGGCTGCCGAGCCTCGCAAGTGTGCTTTACTGTGTGAAAATCAGAATGCAGGTACACTGTAACAGTGAACTGCTAGAACTCCATGGTGGAAACTCACCATCTCTTTGTCTGCATCCTGCGTGTTGCTTTTACTGGTTTGCTGCCAAAAGTTGTATTATTCTTTGTTCGCTGAGCTTCCAACTTTGGGGGACGTTTTATGACTGCCTGTGTTCCACTGAGCTACACTTTGGGGGGGGGGGTGCTCCCAAAGCTTCATCAACACCATATTCCTCTTGTATTTTGCCATAACTGCCATAACTGCTGGTTTGATTTCAAACACACTCAATGCTGTTTTATTTTGTTTAGTTAGATATTTTACCCCTTTATGTAGAACTTTGCATGTTTGATTAGGTGAAGATTATTGAATCTGAGTATCGTGTGGCATCAGGCTGTTGATTTAATAAATATTCACGTAGATAAAGAGAGAGCGTTTGTGTTTATTTTGAGCAAGAGTGATTTGTCAGTCAAAATAAGGTCGAAGATCTTCCACCTGAGGTGAAACGGTTGATTAAACAGTAATCTAGTACTAGTTATCAATTATTACTGAGAATTTAATAATTCTAATTATCAAGGGCTTTGAGCCACAATTACAACACCAGAGGACATCTCTGATTTCGATTCATAAATAAGGATTTTTGCTTAAGAAATTAATTTTTCTCAAATTATGATTTTAAATTATAATTCTGGATGAATATTAATGAATCAATAATCATAATTCTTACAGGACCAACATGGAGAAAAAAACAGACATCTGGATACTACTGTGTTGCAGGAGCAGAGCAATCTTGAGGCTAAGCACCTGCAACATTATGAAGGTAAACATATAATTTTATTTCATGTTGATCTGGCATTTTTTAGATTTTTAAATCTGCTAAGAGAACATTATCTGTATTCAGCTATTTTAATTTTTACTTTCTGCGTTATGTTCACAATACAGCCAGGGAAGGAAAAAAATAGGATGTCACAGAAGAGTTACGGATGAGTTGTTACCTATCATACCAGGACGTTACTACTTTGGAAATCATGTTTTATAAACTTAAAATCATACCTGATCGACTTTTAGGCACTGCTGTGATAGTTGCAGTAGCCCAAACACAACCTCTGCCAAGGAATGTTCTCCACAGGGCTTTCGTTATAAAAGGGAAAGTAGTGGAAACATGCAGGCATTTCACCACATTGGACTTGATTCTTTATCATAAGAGTGTGATTATCACACTCCACATCCAAAAAAGAAGACATTTACGTAAACTGCAAACTAGTCACTTCAAAAATAATGCTTACTATATACAATTATGCATTAAAACATACACTGTAATTTCCGCTATCTTACCTAAAGTTGCACCCAATGCTAGAGGAACGTCAGTAGAAATGAGGTGAATAGTAGGTTTTCACTTGTATTCTTTTATCTACCAGTCACTCCCTAAAATCAGTTTTTTTATTTAGTTTGTATAAAAGGCATGAATTGTTCTCTCATTTAGAAAAAAATAGCAATGACAGAAAGAAAGTGCACTAAATTTGCCTGATTTTGTGGTTCTAATGCTTTACCATGTAACTCATAAGTGACCATATGGCACTGTAGACCTATAGGCTGGCAGTTTTTGTTTTTGAAATGCTTCAAAATGTTATAAACAGGTAGCACTCCAATGTCTAAAGCACACTTTTTTGAGAACATTGAATACAGGAGACAAAATGCTATCAATTAAGAATTAAACCTCGAACAAAAAGTTGTAACTTTACTATACATGTTGCCCCCCAAAATGTTTTCCTAGAATCATCAAGTCTAAGGAATAAATAATCACCCATTCTTTTTTTCATTCCTTTTTTTGTTAGCAACTGCAACTCCTGACAAAGATAGGTGAAAGGATATTGACCCCGCAGTCCTTCTAATAAATTAGATAAGACTTTGGTCAATTTGTCAGGTCAAAACACCGATATCTTCATTAAATGACAGTCCCTTTGGTCTATAAATTATTCATATTTATCACCAGCAATCAGAATTTAAAATCATGCTGCAGGATGTAAGTTGATGATGGTGTCAGGTCCCTCATAAAACTAGACGCTTAGCAAAACATTATCTGATAAATAGTTTGACCAGCAAAGCAATGTAACTCATTCAGCAGTTCCGTCAGAGTGCCAGTCATTAGTTTTGTATGACTTCTGAACAGCTTTTTGGGTTTAGCAGCTTTAACATATATCCCAAGGGGGGTACTCTGCTGTTGCAGCTTTTGAATATGTATGTGAGTTATTGGTCCTGGGGGAGCTACTAAATATCCATGAAGTGGTGGACGGGTGACAATGGGGACCCGGCCTCCTTCTTCCTTTATCTGGGGCTGCCTGCCTTCTGATGTATCTCTCAGCACAACTTCTTGAGATTGCCTTATCTATCATTGGCCTCACATTTGAAAATGCGGATGCTTGCTTTGGGGCCCATTCATACCGTTAGAAGCTCAAACGGGAGACATCATGTGCTGAGGCATTGTCCAAACTTACAACGGAAGGAGAAGAATAGGAGAAAGAAAGTCTGAACAAAAAGAAAACGTGATGAGCTACTGTGCAGCTTTAATGATGCTAGTCTTAAAATATGTTTGCGTTTATTGGGTTAATTTCTCCTGTGTCGAGGTAAGTAATGAGCCCTATTGTGGCCTCATTAGTTGATTATAGTCTAGTACTTATTACTTATCATATATCCACATATATATAATTCACTCATTTTATGAGTGGAATTTGAAGCTAAATATTACGCATGGATTCATTTGAGTTACTGCCTATTTTCAAGGACATATGGGCCAGCAGCATGGTGGCAATCAACCCTGCAGTCTTGGTGTGAAATTAAAGACATGTTTATAATTATGCTCCCATGCCAAATCTCTCATATCCTGCCTTTGTTTATTGGTTTCCCTTAATAATGTGTGAAGGGGGATCCTAATTAGATTAAGTTTAATAAAGGAGTTACCAATTTGCATTATGCAAGGTCAACTGTTATCTATTCAAACTTGGAAGGCCAGGTTTACGTATGTCGGTAAAATTTGTTTAAGCTCCATACAGTACACTGAATGCTGGATTTAGCACAGGCATCTTTGTTTGTTATGAATAGGAAAAAATAAACTGAGAGGAAATAAAAGGTTTTTATGATGTTAAAGGCAATTTGAAGCAGATAACTTTGACCTCTGGCTGTGGTAGGATACATTTGTTGTTCAGATTATTTTAGAAAACGTTCTCCTGCATAGAGTGGTGCTCCTCCAGTCCATTCACCTGATTGATCTGTTTGGTAGCGGAAATTAAGCTGTCCAATTGTTGTTGTTGTTTTTAGATTATTCCTGTTGCAGATCCCGAATTTTTCTCCTTGTGCTTTCAGGTGTCCTTGAAAGAACCTAATATTGCCTTCACACCAGCAGTGAAATGGTACACAAACGTCATCATTAATGACTTTTTCAGTATACTTCTATCGAGCTAATCAAATAATTAGACACATTTTATCTCTTAACAAAGTGGACAATAAAGAACTGACTGGTAATTTGGTTTGATATATTTCAACTTATACATGATGAGCAGGTATATAGCCAATACCTGAATAGATTGGCAATGCAACAATAAACCTCACTGAAGATGATCAGTTATTTTGTTTAGGAATTTTTAATAAGACTGCACCAATATTTGAAGATAAAAAAATTGTTAAAACATTTTGGAGTTGCTTTGATGGAGCTGTCCCTTAATGCACCTAAAAACCCCTGTCAGAGGGAATCCTGTTGCTCTGCAGCATTTTAGGCTGGTTGAATGCTGCATGAAGCCAGATTTAGACATTAGCTGAATTTTATGAATTACCTTTGATGCTGACATTTGGCTTGATTTTGTTTCAGGTGAGTAATTAAGTTAAGTGTAGCGCTAGCAAGAGGCCTTATCCTTTTTGAAAAACGGTGAAATAAAGTTGTAGTTCAGTCTGTCTTTGACATTGTTACTAGTTGCAGGAGAAATCTTAAATGTTCCCAAATAGCATACTTTATTGATAACAGGGAGTCCTCTTATGTTTTTTTTGTTTGTCTATGTTTTGGTGTACTTTTTAATGTTGTATGGTATAGTATTGGTTTGCACACTTAGTTTTGCATATTTGTGCATTGCATGCCTTCAGATTTAAAACAAAGCTGTATTTATGTGGTACATGTGTGTGCTGAACCACAAGGGCTGTACCGATACAGTTTTTAGTACACATTAATAGACTTTTACACACATGCATCTATGAGAATTTGTATCCATTTGTCCAGAAGTCGATTTGTGAGGTCAGACACTGATGTTGGATGAAAAGGCCAGCTTTTCTGTCTCCACTCTAAATCTTTCCAAATGTGTTCAGCTCGGTAGAGGTCAGGATACTGTTCATGCCAATAAAGTTCTTCCAGACCAAACTCACTCAATCATGTCTTTATGAAGTTTTCTTTTTGCACTGGTTGGCAGACACATTAGATCAGGAAGGGGCCATCCCCAACGGTGTCAACGGTGCCTGGGAGCAGCTGCTCGGACAATGAAAACCCATTCTACACACTGTTCTTAAGCTAATCTGAAGGCCACACGAAGATCAGAGGTGTGTAGATGTTAACTCTGCAGATATTGTAGTTGTCAACATCTGCGCACTATGCACCTCCGCTGCCGATGAGCCCACTTTATGATTTTACATTTCCTGCCATTTTGTAGCCGAGTTACTGCTGTTACTAATTACTTCCATTTTATGTTGAAACCCCTAATGTTTGACTGTGGAATGTTTATTGATGAGGAACTTTTGTGAATGGATCTCTCACTTAGGTGGTATTCTATCATGGTAATACGATGGAATTATATTTAATATTTGAATGGTATACATCAAATACTTTTAGGGAATATTTTCAGTTACATTTTATATTTTCGGTTTTGTTCCAATCAACCTCTGCACTTACCTGTTACTTCCTGTAAAGACTTCTTGGAAAGTCACCTTCACGAGAAGGGCTGATTCTGCTACCTGCCTACCCTTCTCCCGGGCACTGCCACAACAGTAAGAGCAGGACTGCTACAAGTTCAAAGAAGTGAGAACAGACAGTAAACCTACCTGCTATACCAACCTATCTGCCTTTCATTGCCCACGTTATCACTTACCTACATGGGTGTTTGCCTCTGCTCTGCTGCAGACAACGCCACCCTTTGGTTACCAACAACATCCAGAGTTACAATTAATTAAGACTGACATTCAAACTTCCTTTCATTACCAGAGAAATCTGTCGATTGTGATCATCAAAAGCCAAGATCTGAACATAAGATATTTATGGCAAATTGTTTAAACTTTTACCTCGTTTATTATCAGTTTTTTTTTTGTCATATCCTTAATCAGAAGATGTAAAAAAATAACTAAATGTATACCTATTTATAGTTATTATTGTAGAATAATAGACAATTTCATGCATTTCTAAGTTATCAAAATTCCTATTAATTTCAAATTGAAAACATCAACCAAGCAGTCAGTTATTGAATTCCCCTGAAATTCGATCATTTCAGTGAATTTAACAGCAGATTACTCTACCCGCAGGAAGTTACCACCTGAATGCACAGTGCTCCTCTGCTTTATAGAGCTTAAAGGTTTCTTGCAAATACAATTAAATCAAACAAGATGATCATATCTTCCTGTTTTAACAGATGGCACTGGAAAAGTAAATAAAACTGATTATGAACCCATCCCTAACT
Source organism: Crenichthys baileyi (assembly GCA_036173005.1). NCBI lineage: Eukaryota > Metazoa > Chordata > Actinopteri > Cyprinodontiformes > Goodeidae > Crenichthys > Crenichthys baileyi. The sequence goes on from JAHHUM010002404.1 coordinate 133,363, forward strand.
TTATTTAAGATGTAAAGGTAATACTGAGTAAACTGTGTTTTCCAGCCACTCATTTTCCACTTACAGGATTGATAGAACAATCAGTTTTTTTCTGACCAGTGAAGCCTCTGTACTAAAAACAAATTAGTTTTACTTTTGCTGTTTTTTTTCATTTTACATTATTTGCTTTTGCAGCAGATACAGGTAACAATGTCTCTAAAATGACATTTTAAAATGGCAATTCCAGTACTATTTTCAAGTTGGATGCCTGTTAACAGTTGAATGATTTCAGTGTGGATGGATGATTATCACTGTTGGACAATCTCTACACTGTCTCGACTCATCATGCATGTAGAGAGTGAAGGCTAACCTGTGTAATCCATTCTACGGGACAAGCTACTGAGCCTCAAATTGATAAAAAAGTTAATGCTGGCCCTAAAGGAAAGGTGTGAGAATAAACAGTCAATAACAGTTTGTTGTACACTGTTGTACTGTTTCATTGTAGCAAGAAGGTCCTGGGTTCGAAAGCCCTCCTGGGGGCTTTTTGCATGGAGTTTGCAAGTTCTCCTTGTGCATGCGTGGGTTCTCTATGGGTAGTCAGGCTCGGTCCCACAGTTCAAAAACATCACTGTTACGTCAATTGACTACGGTAAGTTGCCCTTATGAGCCCGTGTGAGCATAAGTGTGCTTGGTTGTTTGTCCTGTGTGTCTCTGTGTTGCCCTGTGATGGAATGTCGACATGTCCAGGGTGCACCCTGTCTTTTGCCCAATGACCACTGGAAATAGGCACCAGGTTCTCCGCTACCATGCAAAGACTAGCATGTATAGACTCTGCAAAAAAAGGAAACAATGAAGGTGTGGGCATTAGAACCATGGGACAATGGAAGAAGGTGTCATGGTCTAATGACTCACATTTGGTTTTACATCATATGGATGTTCAGGTGGATGTGCATGATATACCTGGGGGACAATGTTACAAGGATGCACAATGGGAAGAAGGAAAGCTGGCTGAGGCATTAAGATGCTTTTGGAATGTTCCGGTGGGAAACCTTAGCTCCCGCTATCCATGTGGATGTTGATTTGACTCACAACGCCAGTCTTAGCATTGCTGCAGACCAAGTACAACCTTTCAAGAAGAAGGTATTGTTTGATAGCTTGGGCCTCTTATATCAGGATAATGAATCCCTGCTACAAAGCCAAAATGGTTCAGGAATGGTTTGAGAGGCAGAATTATTTTGAGATGTTGACTTGGCCTCCGAATTCCCCAGGTCTCAATCCTATAAAACACACTAAACTCTGGCTGAAGTCCACAGACAAGAATCTATGATTGGCTTAAGTTTTTCCCTAAAGCAAAAAACACTTATATGCATGCTTTGGACAGAACTGAATGAATCAGGGTTGTTTTACTTCTTCATATGATAGTACCACTAAAATATATTTGGGTTTTTAATTCCTGTGCAACAATTGCTTGTGGGTGCTCAATAAGGTTAGACATCTAGCTCTCTCATATTAAAATACAAAGAAGGCAAGCGTGACCAATGGCTTCATCATAGTACTGAAATAGTTGTTCACTCTATCCACTGATGCATTCTCACAACATATGTTTTTATCCAACACCTGAAGGTGTTCTAAAACTTGAAGCGATGTTAGCATGTAAGCTACACACCAGGCAATCTAATGCTTTGTAAACACCGAAAAAAAAAAACTGTGGTCAAAAGAGTATACAACAATATTAAAAACATCAGCCAAGAACATTGTTAAATACACCCCAGGTGATGAATCCAACACAGTTAAGATGGTTTACTTATAACTTTTAACCCCGTTTGTCACAAACTAATCATGCTCCTATGCTTAGAGCTTAATTTTGGGCATTTGTTATTTTCTTTGTGCTGCATGATAAGCACAAATCAGGATGCGGCACTGACTTGTCACCTGCAATGTATAACGGAGTGATCAGAGAATGAGAACTGCCATGTGTGTCATAAAACACAGCTGAGGTGAGACCAGTGGATAGTGAAGGAGACCTGTGTGCTAATCCTACAATCTGCAGCGTCTCCAAGGAGAGGTTTAGCAGAAAAGCAAACAGCTGCAGTGGTGCGCTGGTCAGACCAACAAAGCCCCCAGGTCATCTGACTGAGGTTTAATCAACACCCAAATCACATCAGCTCAACCGTTAGATTTACTTCAGCGCTTCTTTAATTCCTGTTGTTTTTTGCTCTTACAGGATGTCTTTCATACATTTGTTAAAGGCTGGCATTGACTAAGGAATAAACTTTACTGACCATGTCATAAAGAAAAAGTTTTTTACATCAAGTTTATTTTTCATTTAAGGCCCTCAGGTCACAAAACTGGTCTGGTATAGAAAATTCTGTTAAGATAAACATCTTTTCATTCATGTATACTGTATGTGTGAAGTTTTCATAAAAAATACTTTATTGTTGACTGTGATTTGGGAGGGAAAGAATTTTCTTTATTCTAAATCTTGTAAAACTGCATGTATAACAAATGCCAATTATAATATGAATTGTTTCTTGCTGATTCTTTTAGCCATATTTCTAGCATAAAATAAATACATTTTGATGTGTACTTGGAGTCTGTAGGAGTGCAGAAAAGTTGGATTTAATCCTGAATAATATAAAGATAAATACGCAGCACCTGGTGAGACTAAACTCCAGGTGCTGCGTAGATGTCTTTTATATGCTTTTATATGTCTTTTATATATATATTATATATATATATATATATATATATATGTTTGGGTCATATTTTCAATCCATTCAGTTTTCGCTATCATCTGTTACATTTTTTTAACTTTTATATCACAGTATTTGCTGCTGCTAAACTGCTAAACAAGGTTATGGACTTCTGGCTAACCTTTCTGTGTATCCGCCATGTTTATTTCTTGCTGCGATTTTGTAGTCCAAGCTCAAGTATGCCAAGGCTACAAACGGTCTATTGAAACGATGATTGCAGCAAAGCGGTAAGCTGCAAATAACGCTAAAATAACAAACTTTATTTTAGACATGATTTAATTGTGTGCTGATATGATGTATTGGCCATTGATAGCAGTAGCATCATACTTTCTGCTTCTGTTAGTGCAGTGTGCTGCTTTTAGCTGCCTGAGGACTGTACTGTGTGTTTTGAATAGTATTATTACATTAACAGTTGTGCATTTTTTTTTTCCATTTTTATCTTGTTTCTGTGCTGCTAGATAATTTTATCTCTGTTGTCAAACTACAATAATGGCTAAATAGGGTGGAGTAGAACGCTTTTTGACTTGGAGGAAGGCGGACTGTGAAGTCCCTCAATAGCATTTAAAGAGACTTCACCAAAACGAGTTGCTCTCAGAGGGGTGATAACCTCAGAACAGGGGTGAAAAAGGGGCCTGTGGAGCTACAATAACTAGGAATTCAGGCCAAAGCAGTGAAGTGCCACTTTATATAGACCACAACCAAATGATTTAGGATGACAGGAAAGATTTAAAAGCATGATATCTCCCCTTTAAGATGTTTTCTTTGTCTTTCTCATCACTCTCTGTCTGAGGTCACCTGGTCATATGTTGCCACGGAGTCGTGCCTATGAGCATTGCTGAGAAGGAACTGCTGTGTTCAATCAGCCTCACTGGGAAAAACCACATGAGGGGGTGATGAGTTGCATTGTGCTTGAGTTTTGTTTACAGCTTAGTTTTGAACTTAAACTGTTAAGCTTAATGCAATTATGTAAATAATGTATATTTTCCAGAGATTAAATTTAGGTAAAACTGTGTGTATATAGAAAGTGTGTTTTGATTAGCTGTGATATAGACTGTAAAACTTTAAAGGTTGGGTGCAACAGTTTTGACCTTCTGTGAAAAGAGAGAAGGTTGTGGCCCAGCCTTAAACAACTTACCACAAGCATTTGCCCCCCTTGTTAATTCACAAATTTACTGTGATTCACCTGATTTTTTTTACATCTGAGTATTACTGGCCATACCCAGGCCTGATGTGTAGAATCAAAAATCACTTAAACAGAACCTGTCTGACAACATGAAATGTGCTAAAAGAGCTTAAACAGCAATAAGAAATAGACTGGGCAAAAATAGCAAAAAATCCTAGGCAAAAACATGAAGGCCTTTCACATTTACAATAAAAAATCCTGATGTTCCCAAAGACTTTTGGAAAAATATTCTAAGTAAGGCAGCTTTTAAGAAAAAGAACATACCAACAGGACAACGATCTGAAGCACACCGACATACGAATGGATGTGAATAAAAAAACAAAACAAATAAAAATAAAACCTCTGGAATGACCTAGTCAAAAAGTAGGCTAAATGTCCTTAAAAGTGATGTACAGGACTCATTTCCAGTTATTGTGTTTTACATAGGGCTAGGTTGGTTTAAATAGCTTCTTTCTATTAATAAATTAAATCACCACAGTTTGTTTTTACTTACTGAGGATATCTATCTGATATTAAAATCAGTTTGATGAGCTGACACATTTAAATAAGAATAAAAAGAAAAATAAACAGAAGTAAGCACATCTTTTCACACCACTGTATTCCATCTGGTTTGTTCTTTGTTTCAGTCTTGGTAAGGGCATGTGAAGGTTGGCTCCGCATTCCTGACCCCTGAAATGATGTTCATGTAATACGGCCTTTCATTATGAGTTCACTGCATATTAGCAAGTTATTGAAACGTTACATTAAAGGCTACAAACTTTGCTGAGTTAGAATCACATCTGAAATAAGTCAGTATCCAATTCCTGATTATGTATTACTTAATGATGAAGTGATGAAATAAAATGTAACAAGTACTGGCCTCTGGGTGGCTCATTTTAGATGCAACTGGCCTTTAACTATTCACTAGGCTTTTTAAAACATTGATTGGAGCTCATGTGGTCAAATAACTATGATTGTGTCTAACAATTATTCACTGCTTGTTGGATACCAAACTGACCCTTAATTAACAGTTTATTATTAATAAATACAAAGTAATCAAGCAACCATTAGGTAAGTATTAGATACCCAAGAGTAATTGTTCCTCATTAACACAGTAAAGTGTGACCCTGATTAGAACGTGCTACTATAATTCTTAGGGACATATTTCATATCACATAAAGAATCCAAACCAACTATTAGGTTTGAAAGTAATTATGCAGAATTAAGTACTTATTTTGAAAATAGATTTACTTTCATTTTTACCACATTAATTTTCCATAAATAAATAAAAATATTCTCCACTAATGCAATATGTAGTATATACTGTATGTGTGGATGGTGTAGTGGATTTGTGGATATATGTAGTGGATGGTGTATATTTAAATACCTTATGTGTTATCAACCCACCGTGCTACAAAAAGATCAATTTAAAGTACAAAGCTCACATACAAGAGGATTACATTCATTTATTCTTCTATTTTCTTCACTTGCTAAATTCTGTTCAGGATGTAGAGGCCAACCAAGCAGCCCCTGAATTTGAGTTCAGATGCACCCTGGATAGGTCACCATCACAGGGTAAACACAAACTAAAATAATTCAATGGGTGGTTTTAAGGATTGGTCAAATGAACTTAAAATTCACAACGCTATTTTCGAGTATCTACTGCTTTTGCGATATAAGTGACAATACGAAAAATGACCACATCAACCGTCTAACAGGCTACCGTATTTTCCTGCACTGATTGCATTAAATAGTGAAGGTGGAACATTTTTTACAGCAAATGAAACAAACATACAAAACTTTTGGGGGGTTTTGTGAAGGTCATCAGTTGGGGGTTCTGCTCATTATTAAAGGATGAATGATAATGTTGATTTTTTCTCCCATCCACATATTGTTAACGATACAGTATTTCTCATCCCTCGTTTATGGACTGCAGTAGGAAACTAGAACACTTGGAAAGAATATATGGATGCACATAAAGAACAAGCAAGAGAGAGAAGACTTTACCTAATTGTGAGAGAACCATCACTCGCCATCCCTCCACTATGTAGCAGATTACATTTCGAACATGTCTTTATCTTTCGGGCCCACTGCGCTGATAAACAGCAACAATGTTTAAACTTAACTCCAACAGAGCTGTTTAAAGATGCTAGAAAATCCTGTTGGACTAGTGTTGGCACCCAGCCATGAGTTGTAAAATAAAAGGCCGGTAAGAACTTTTTGGGAACTTTCAAAATAAATCGCATTAACCTACTTCCAGCACAGCCAGGAACAGAAAAAAGAAGGGAGTAACAGCGGACTTCTCATGATTGAATAAAAACCCCGCGTTCCAACAAACAGACCTCTTCCACGCAGGTCCCCAGTGGAGCTGAAAGGAGAGACACAGCGCGCTAATCGCTCTTTGCTCGCAAGCAGACATAACTCTTCAAACTGGATCCAAGACTGTCATACGATCACGTGATCATATGCACTAAGTTAAGTAGGAATGAATTGCTGTTTGTGTATCCGGTATTCATTCATGAAAGGAGTAATTAAGGTGCAAACGTTGCTTGACTTTTCCTTCCGAGGTCTACAGAAGCAAACTGTGTTCCAGAGAGTTCCTAGCAGAGACCCTGTCTCTACAGGAGCGGTTTTCCCGCCCTGAAGGAAGGACAACAGGATCGCAGCACCGTTCGGCTGGGCCGGCAAAATGAGCCGCCCCCACCTCACAGCTACGGTGGATGTTTTCCTCAACGCCCAGGAAAACTTATTTTCAGCACCGTTCATGTAAAAGGTAGTGTTTGGGCAGAGAAGATTAGTTAAAAATTCTAAATAATGTTCGTTTAATGACGTTTGTTTTGTTTTTGTTGAGAAACTCAGCTACAGTAAGTGCTAGCAGACTAGCACTCAGCCAAGGGGTTGTGTTTCCGTGTTTTTGTTTTTAAAAAGTTAAGACAAATTTTTTTTAAGAGGGTGGTTTTTAAACCCAGAAGATTCCGCCCATAATGCGCCATCCACACTTATACATTTTCAACCCTTTTATTAGTAGTATTTTTAAAAGTATGTGTTTGATTCTGATAACCAGCTATAAGCTTCTTTTGTTAGCTCCAACCGCTAACGGCTAAGAACACGTGCTCACCCACTTTAAGAGTCAGCTGAAGATCATTTACCCAGAAAGGCTGTTAGTAAAATAATATTTAGGGAAATATTATTTCCTGGATTGGAAACTAAGCATGATAATGATGAACTAATTAAACACCATCAAGCCCCATTTATCCAAAAGGTTTGGATCTAATTCAAAATAATATTTCCTTAAATATTCTTTTAATAAATAAAGGCAGCTAAATAAACACCATTAATGACCCATTTATCCAGAAAGGTTTGGTTCTTATTCAAAATAATATTTCCTTCATTATTATTTTAATAAGTAAAGGCAGCCAATAAAGCACCGTTGAGAATTAGTCATCCAGATACTGGTTCTATTTAGCAAATCCTTCTTTAAAATGTTATATTATTAAAATAATGTTTCATCTGATCTTGCATTGTGAATGGTTGTTTAAAGGTATACCAATTATTGCCTTAGTTACTTCCAAGACTAACTTAACTTCATTTCCAGATTCTTCAAGATAGTCCTTGGTTCTCAAACATAAACATTCCATGGTAATATTGCATCACTCTTTCGGTCATGGTTTGCAACCATCTTTGATTCACTTTTTTTTTTCTCTTGCTCTCGGTGGAAGACACACACGTTTTTCTCTCCCCCCTCCCTGTTGATCCCTGCTTCTGCTTGTGTCTGTATTTTTTTCTCAAAAGCCTTTTTCTTGCATATCCCCAAAACTTGTAAATTTTTGGATTTAGCCGCCCGGACTCGCAACGTAATTGATCAAATTTTTAGTCGATGGGGAAAACCAGGGAAAAGGAAGGGCCCCTTGGGCCGACGGGACGTTCTTCTCTGGATACGCAATGGGGATTCTTTGGCAGCAGTGGGGAAAAATTGTGTGCCTGGACTACGATGTCTGTCACGGACGTGGAAAAAATGTGTACATATTGGGAAATTTTGATAACAGGATTTCTGCTTTTTTGGAGCAGACCTTTGGCTATTTTGGATTCGCAATTGAGATACCAGTAAAAACTCCTAAAAGTAGTTTGAAAATTCACAAACTGCCTGAACCCCCAAAATTTATTGTTTTTCCAAAATCTGTCAGCCCAAAGGTCCCCTTAGCAAATTTCTGCTAAATGGCTATTAACCAAAAAATTTCCCCGGTTGTTATATAAACACTCCCCTACCAGCTGTGTGCTGGTAGGACTATGCGGCCGTTGGTAGGACTATGCGGCCGTTATCAGTTGTTGACAGTCTAATTCTTGCAAAACACTCAGACTTATATTTGCACCCTCAAGATTCACCGTACCCTTGCTAATTTTTATTTTTGTTGTGTTGCTCCCCCTGCTGAGTTATTTGTACTATTTCAGACTCTTTCTGCTAAGAGTTAAAATATGATTTTTTCCTCCTATCTTACTTTACCTAAATGTGTGATTTCATTACGTTTCATAGTTTTTCAGATTTCCAGAAGGAAATACCAGAAAAAGAAAAATTTTAGTAGCATTTGAAAAATTTTCTACAGCTCTTTTTCACCAATGACCGAAAATTTCTAGATTTCTTAGAAGGATTCATAGTTTTTTTAGATTTTTTTTGAATGATTGTATTAAACAATTTTCATACCAGTGAAAGCCAAACATTTTTAGTATTTAAAAAGTTTGGACCTACCAAATGACCCAGCTTCTCTACTTAGACTTCAGTGAGTGCCCATGACTGTTACTATTTTGAATGATGGCCCACAGCTGCGTCATACCAGCGAACTCAAGGGATTAATATTAAATTTTTCTTCTAGCACAGGATGAATTCCCTTACCACAGAGGACTTAATGAGCTAATTACCTCTATTAGAAAGATTGGATTAGAACCAGCTTTACCAGTAAACCCCCAAGATTATTATGTCATTTGTTTTTGTTTTTCTGTGTTTGTTTTTCTGTATCATTGTAATGTTTTCCTCATGTAAAAACACTTTGACTGCCTGCTGCTGAAAAGCGCTATTAAAAAACTTGACTTGACTTGAATTTTATTGTTTACATTGTACATAGCTCATTAGTCTTCCTTATTTTTTCTTTGCTTTGGTAGTTTATTGGGTTGTTTTAGCATAGCAAAGAGTTTGTTGATTGAAATATGTTTGACTTTGAGTTGACTTATTTTTGTTAATAAATTCTTGTATTTTAAGAAATTGTGTGAATTCATTTTGTGTGTGTGTGTAGAGTTTTGCCATTCAATAATGCCTGAGCTTGGCTCATCTCTTTCAATTTTTTCCTAATACCCCCACCTTATTGGGCTGGTATTCACAGGACAACCTTAACAGACCGAAATAGTATTTAATTAAATATTAAAGTATTAATATTAAATGATATATTCATATTCATAATCACAACACTAGCCATTAGCTTTAGCCTCCCAAACCAACAAATCTGGATATTTGTATTAAATAAAGACACCAAGAGAGACTGTAGTTAAGATTTATATTGCCTATAATTCTAACTTTATGGCCCTGTCCTATCAGGTTTGAACAAAAAGGTGTTAGGATCTGTGCTTTGTCTGTGTATTTTGGTGTTTCACTGTGTTTGGCCTCTAGATTGCGTTTTGAACCTGGAGGAGTGGTGACAGGTGTTTTCCATCTTCCTGATCATCTCTGGGGGGTATTAAGAGGGGGCTGCCACAAACTCACTGCCAGAGTGTTGCCCTTTGTGGTTAACATCTCAAGCCACATTTTTCTTACCTTGACTTCGCCTTGCCCCTTATTGTAGTCTTGGATTTTGCACCGTTACAGGAATTTGCCTAAATCTGACTTCGAACTCTTTTTTTAACATTGTTTGGATTGCTGACTTCTGGAAAGGACCTTTAACTTCATGAACCAAGACCCAAGCCATCTGCTACCTCATTGGATTAAACCGGCTGGCAGCCTCCTGACTCCTCCATTCTTCGGACCTGCTTCAGCGAACACTGTCCACCATCCTCCATCCACAGTGCCTACAACGACTAGCTCTGGATCCCCGGACATTCATGCATTACCGGTATTCACTATCCAGATCACACGGGTACTCCTCCTCTTAGTTTCTCCACCCCCCTCTGGCGGATCACTCCACCCACAAAGTAAGATAGAATCATTGTTTGCATCTTTCTTCTGATTACTCCCCTGCTTACTATCTTGTTTATTTTACAGTCCGTGTCCCGGTTCCAGTTCCCTGCATCCACTATTCTCCGTTTAAAAAAAATCCTTACCGTCAAACTCTGTCTCCTGATTGGTTTCTACATGTGGGTTAAAGTTGTTCAAAAGAACATTATGACAGAACACTCTGGCCAACCTAACCCAGCAGAAGCTTTCAGGAGAACTCTTTCTGAACAGCACCATCAGATCCAAACCCATGATTCCTCCCTCCGATCCCTAGTTGAGCAGCAGAGACAAACCAATCTTCAAATCGAGCAACTTGCCTCCCTATCACGTGATGTCACTTCCCCTAATCCGGAGAAATTCTCCGGTGAAAAGGAAAACTGTAAGGGTTTCCTTCTGCAATGTGCGCTGGTATTTAACTGCTCCCCGCAGTCATTTTCCCATGACCACATTAAGACTTCTTATATCCTGGGGTTACCTACTGAAAAAGCCCTTAGATGGGCAGAGGCTCGATTTATCGATTGTTCAAATTTTGATTGCACATTTTCTGATTTTGAGGGGGAATTTAGACGGGTTTTCTCTAGTGAAGCAGATCAGACCGCCACAGCTCGGAAACTTTGGTCTTTAAAACAACGTTACCAGTCGGTCGCTGAATTCTCCATTGATTTTCATACCCTTGCAGCAGCCTCTGGGTGGGATGATTGTGTTCTTAGGGCTGCCTTTTTTCAGACTTTGAGTGAACCGTTAAAGGACGAATTGGCTTTGATCGATGAGCTTAAGACATTAAATGGGTTAATCAATTTAGCCACTAGATTAGACAATCGTATGAGAGAAAGAAAGAGATCCAGATTTGAGAAAAACATTGTCAGGCCCCCACTCCCAAGACTAACAACTCAGGCGTTTACCCCCACATCTGTTTCTCAGGTTTCTGAGGGTGAGCCTATGCAGGTCGGGCGCCCTCGGCTTTCCCCCGAGGAAAGAAAGAGACGCCGTCAGAATAACTGGTGCTTTTACTGTGGTTCATCTGAGCATTTCCTGGCTGACTGCCCCATCTGTCCTTCGAAACCAAAAGATCAGGTCCGTCAGTAAGTGAGGGGAGACTGACGGACCATTCTTTAACCCCCAGACTTAATTTGCAAGCCACTTTGATTTCTCACCATCCCATTCAGAGCCTTTCAGCGCTTATTGATTCAGGAAGTGATCTCATTGATCAGAGGTTAGTTAAGGAGGCCCAAATTGAACTTGAGCCGCTTCCTACACCTCAATCAGTTTCAGCCTTAGATGGGAAAAAATTACAATTACGAGTTACTCATCGAACTAAATCACTTACTTTAATACTTTCTGGAAACCATAGGGAGGAGATCTCCTTTTTTGTTTTTCCCTATAGCTCTGAACTCCATTGTTTTAGGTTTTCCCTGGCTGAAGAAGCACAATCCCCACATTAACTGGGCAGAGAATCGAGTAGAGTCTTGGTCTACTAACTGTCACTCCCCCTTGCCTACAGTCAGTTTGTCCCCTCTCTTCCCCCCTGATTCTGTCCCAGCAGTTAATGAAGATTACTGACCTCTCTCTAACGTCCCTCCAGAGTATCACGACCTAAGGGTTATTTTTTTCAGCAAGCCAAGGCTTTTGTCTTTACCTCCACACAGACCCTATGAATTGTGCGATAGATTTGCTTCCTGGTTGCACCTTTACCATCTAGCAGACTTTTTTTAAACATTTCTGGACCCAGAACGCACAGTCATGGAGAAATTATATTAATGAGGGGTCTAGTAGCTGGTTTTTTAATCCGCCCTCCTTCATCTCCTCTCGGGGTGCAGGTTTCTTCTTTGTGGGGGAAAAAAAAGATGTTGTTTCCTCCGCCCTTGTATTGACTATAGGGGTTAAATCAGATCACAGTTAAAAAATAAATATCCTCTTCCACTTCTTTCCTCAGCTTTCGAATCAGTCCATGTTCACAATTTTCACTAAACCTAGATCTCCGTAATGCTTAACCACTTGGTTAGGATCCGCCAGGGGGACGAGTGGAAAACCCGCCCTTTAAGACCCGTTAGAAACTTTGAATACCTGGTTATGCCTTTTGGACTTAGTAACGCCTCCTGCAGTGTTTCAATCGCTAATAAATGATGTACTAAGAGACTTTCTGAATGTTTTTGTTTTTGTCTACCTCGATGACATTCTTATTTATTCTAAGGACATTGAGGAACACCAACGTCACGTCCGCCTAGTTCTCCAGAGACTGTTAGAGAATCGACTGTTTGTGAAAGCAGAAGAATGTGAGTTTCACAATCCATCTGTCACATTGTTGGGTTACATTCTTGAGGGTGGACAGGTTTGCTCGGACCCAGAGAAAATCAATGCAGTATTGGATTGCCTGTTCCGGACACCCGCAAGCAACTTCAACGGTTTCTTGGTTTCGCCAACTTTTACCGCAGGTTCATCAAGAACTTCAGCCTCATAGCTGCCCCTCTCACTGCCTTGACCTCTACAAACATTACGTTCTCCTGGACACCTGAGGCTGACAAGGCTTTTCGAACATTGAAAGAAAGGTTCTCTCAAACTCCCATACTTGTTCACCCAGATTCCTCCGGGCAGTTTATTTTAGAGGTAGACGCCTCTGAGACTAGAGTTGGGGCTGTGTTATCCTAACAGTCTCCCACGGATGGAAAACTCCATCCATGTGCATTCTTTTCTCATCGTCTAACCTGCACAGAGTGGAACTATGATGTAGGCGACAGAGAGTTACTAGCCATAAAATTAGCTCTGGAAGAATGGAGACATTAATTAGAGGGTGCTAAACACCCGATTTTAGTATGGACAGATCACAAAAACTTGGCTTTTTTGCAGTCCGCCAAAAGATTAAATGCACACCAGTCACGCTCGTCACTTTTTTTCTCCTGTTTCGACCTCTCTATCTCTTATAGGCCGGGTTCCAAGAATGTCAAGCCCGATGCCTTATCCCGGCTTTACTCACCAGACATCACAGACAGGGAAGTAGAACCTATCGTTCCACCTCACTGGACTTTTAGTGCTCTAGTTTGGGAGGTGGAGGATATTATAAATCAGGCCCAGCGAAATGAACCAGACCCAGGCACTGGCCCTCCTAATAGGGTTTTTGTCCCTACATCAGTAAGGTTTAGACTAGTTAGATGGTTCCATGCCGCTAAGTTTTCGGGTCACCCAGGTATAAGTCTAACTATTGCACTAATTTCTAGGCGTTTTTGGTGGCCATCCCTCCATAAAGACGTTAAGGAATATATACAAGCATGCTCAGTGTGTGCCAGGCAACCAGGTCAGGTAACCAGCCACCTTATGGGTTACTCCATCCACTCAACGTCCCCAAACGTCCTTGGTCCCATATAGCGTTAGATTTTAGGACCGGATTACTCTCCTCAAAGGGTATGACAGTAATTCTCACCATTGTGGACCGATTTACCAAGTCTTGCTACCTCATACCATTAAAGAAACTCCCTTCTGCTTTTCGCCCAGTTGTTAGTACAGCATGTTTTTAGACTACATGGCATTCCTCTGGACATTTTGTCTGATCGTGGTCCCCAGTTTGTTTCTCATGTCTGGAAGCAGTTTTGTTTGGCTCTGGGAGCTAAGACCTCCTGGGCCTTGGGCTACCACCTTTAATCAAATGGACAGACCGAACGTATGAACCAGCAGGTGGAGTCCGTTCTCAGGTGCATGACTGCCACAGAACCCCTAGATTGCAGTATGTATCTGCCCTGGGTGGAATATGCTATAAACTCACAGGTTTCTTCAGCTACAGGCCTTTCTCCTTTTGAGGTCTCCCTCGGCTACCAACCTCCACTGTTCCCTACAGAGGAAAATGACATAGCGGTTACCTCTGTTCGCCACCACATTCGCCGCTGCAAGAGGATCTGGGACATGGCTTCCGGTGCCCTCCTTCGCACCGTGAACCAAAACAAGAGATATGCTGATCGGAGACGACGGCCCGCTCCTGAGTAGGTTTGGTTGTCTTCTCGAGAAATCCCGCTAAAGGCTATGTCCAAAAAACTTTCTCCTCGATTTATTGGTCCCAACACTATTGACTCTGTCATCAGTCCCACCGCTCTTCGCCTTCGTCTACCTTCTACCCTTCGTATCCATCCTGTGTTTCATGTCTCTCAGGTCAAGCCCTTCACCTCCAGTGCTTCCTGTACTTTCACTGTGTTTGGCCTCTAGATGGCGTTTTGAACCTGGAGGAGTGGTGACAGGTGTTTTCCATCTTCCTGATCATCTCTGGAGGAGTATTAAGCAGGAGGCTGCCAGCAACTCACTGCCAGAGTGTTGCCCTTTGTGGTACATCTCAAGCCACATTTATCTTTACCTTGACTTCGCCTTGCCTTATTGTAGTCTTGGATTTTGCTACGTTACAGGAATTTGCCTGAACCTGACTTCGAACTCTGTGGTTAACATTGTTTGGATTGCTGACTTCTGGTAAGGAGCTCTCAAGCTTCATGAACCAAGACCCAAGCCATCTGCTACCTCATTGGATTAAACCGGCTGGCAGCCTCCTGACTCCTCCATTCTTCGGACCTGCTTCAGCGAACACTGTCCACCATCCTCCATCCACAGTGCCTACAACGACTAGCTCTGGATCCCCGGACATTCATGCATTACCGGTATTCACTATCCAGATCACACGGGTACACCTCCTCTTAGTTTCTCCACCCCCCTCTGGCGGATCACTCCACCCACAAAGTAAGATGGCATCATTGTTTGCATCTTTCTTCTGATTACTCCCTTGGTTACTATCTTGTTTGTTTTTACAGTCCGTGTCATGGTTCCAGTTCCCTGCATCCACTATTCTCCGTTTAAATAAAATTCTTACCGTCAAACTTTGTCTCCTGATTGCTTTCTGCATGTGGGTCAAAGCTCTTCAAAAGAACATTTTCACAAAAGGTGAAAGACAAATATTTTTCTTGCCTTTCAATTTGCACTCCAACTCAACTGCAACCTTTTTTGTTTATTTCCAGTTCAGAAGCAACATATTTTGTATCTGAAAACTTTTTTATTTGTCAATAGACAATATTGCCTTCACATTCTCTACTTTTGTTATGCTGGAGGTGGCACTTTATGCATGCATTCCATAAAAGTGCAAAACTTTTACATTTTATTTTGTGGAATGAAAAAAAAAACATGTCTTATGAGATGACAGCGGCAGAGTGAAAAGAGCAGTCAGCTTGCAATCTGAAGGTTGAGGGTTTGATTCCAGGTTCCTCCTGCCACCTGTCGATGTGCCCCCAGTGAAGGCACTTAACCCCAAGTTGCCTACCAATCTGCAAATGAGTGTATGAATGTATATGCGATTGGCTGAATGTGGCGATAGTGTAAAGCATTTTGAGTAGTCAATATGACTGTAAAAGTGCTATATAAATTCCTTCCATTAACCATTTTGTAAAAAAAATGTTTTTGTTATGAAAAATAATTGTTTAGAATACATAAGAAATGTGTTGATAGATCAAAAGAATAATGGTTAGTTTTGTCTAAATCAAATTACAATGAGAAAATGCTGTTGTGTTACTCTAATATCAATTATAGTATTGAGATTGTGCCATGTCTTCAATAGGTCAGATGCCTACTGTGGGTTTGTCAATCAGAAGCTTGTTAGATCAATATTTATTTAAAGCTATGGTGGCTTTTTGGACAGAAAGCGTTGCACATCAGGCATTGTAATAAGTCTTATCATAAGCAAAGCATGAGGAACAAATTATACTACAAATCACAGATCCAGAGACACAACCAATTCCTTTCTATGCTGTAATTACCGCAGATCAGGCTTTATCAGCAGCAGACATCAGCCCTGAGATCTCAGGAAAAATTAGCAAAGAAAAGTCCACTGCAAATAAGGGGAGGGGGCGAGAGTGAGCTCTTAAATAAAACATCGGCTAATGTGGAATGAGGGATTATCAGCTGGATGTAAAATATCTTGCTTCAAAGACAGGATATAGGTAAGAACCAAAGGAAGGCTCGTTTGTCTGCAGGCCCTTATCTTTTGACATAACTTTCAGAGGGACAGCTTTGAATCCAGGCAAAAGGTTGTCCAACAGCTTACACTTTCTGTGTTTTATTTTAAGATTTGCTGTGATACGGTCGATCAAACGATCACAAGGCAGATATTCTAATTCAATGTGCTTGTAAGAGATTCTTGATAATATTCCTTTGCTCAGAAGAATTTAATATGGGATGACTGGTAATTCTCACCTAAAGGGATACTTAAACGATGAAGGATGATTATGCTGTACTTCACTGTGATACATACACCAGCATAATAATACCACTGCTCATAATTAGTCATGCTGCATTTGTGGCTTTTATCAACGACTTCCACCGAAACTAATTGGCTGTTCCAACTGTGTAAGCCACTCAGTACAGTGGGGAGAATAGGAGGAACTATGGTTGTTATTATCAGGGAAAGGAACACAGTGTACAAAGTGCTGAATCAAGAAGTTGTCTCCATTCTCACTAATCTGTGGCTTAAAAGCATTTCACCACAGTCAAAAAAAATAAAATAAATATTATTTTTTGAAATCTACCAGAAATCCCCCTTGCTGGTAAACAAGTACAGTGTGCATATTGTCTGCCTTCCCTGCGATCCAAAGAAACGTTTAATCAAAGTAACACCCATAGTGACCTTTGTAAATCTAAGGTTTCTTATCTTTTGTGAACACTAATTATTTAAATGAGGAACTAAAAGAACAATATGGTCACCTTGCAGTAGATTTCTTTACTTTTATTTTTAATTTAAGGTAGTTTCATGAATAGATTTCACTAGAAGAATATTATGTACCTTTGTACAGGTTAAGCAAACAAGTCCTGTATTGAACAAAGACCACATGAGCTAGTTACTACAGCTTTTAGTAGTTTCTGTTTCTCATACAATGAGTATATTCTAGATATGTTAGGAATAACAACCAAATACTTTTATGTCATGTCTGAATACAGTACCTGTGTAAAATGTTTGGGTTTTTTATGAAAACCTTCTAAAACAAACATCACAGTTAATGTATAAAAACCTGATCTTTAAACTAAACCGTTTTCCAGACCATCGGACGTTAAATCAGGGTAAACCTTTCCTGTTTTAGGTTAGCTTCACAACCAAAAGTATTTTGTTTAACTACATGTCTAAATAGTGAAAGATATTTTCTAATTACTTTTTTTTTAATTAAAAGGTTTACATACACTATGATTAGCATATGTTTAAAAACTTTTGAGAAAGTCCATATTATGATGTCAAGGCTCTCTCAAAGGTTAACTGACAAAATCTGAGATAAATGGAGGCACACATTAGGAACACATCAAACACACCTCTACTTTATGTGACATCATGAAAAAATCAAAAGAAAAGTTGTGTGCAAGTTAGGTGGTCTGAGCTCTGGCAGGTGGAATGGGCCAAAATTCCATCAAACTGTGAAAAGCTTGTGGAAGGATACCTTAAAACCTTTGATCCAAAGACTAAAGAATGGTAGGTAAACTTTTGAATTTGAAGAGAAGAAAGTCAAATGAACATCTAAAATCTAAAATGTTATATCTACCAACATTTACATTTATGAAGGAACTCCTGTAAATGTATCTTTTGATACCATTCCTGAGCAAATATTATTGGAGAAATACTATTTTGTCACTGGCCACTCCTAGATTTTGGGAAGAGAACTACAAACAATAACTATAACCTCTAAGTCATTTTTTTAAGGACTTCATTAGTCCAGCTAATTAATTTTTTTCACCCAAATAACACAGATAAACTATTATTTCTGAAGAAAAAAACTTACTTTATGGGATGGTTAAAAACAGATCTGACCAGTGCAAAATTGTATGTGTACTATTTGAATTTGACACAACATTGTGCTAGTTTTGCTGCTATTTTGGTCTCTATAACAAAACAATTCTAAGCTATTTTACTGTTATAATTAGTGCTTTAACAGTGTGTCAAGGTTTTGCATCTGGTTAAGTTTACAGTTACAGTGTATGGACCACTCTTGGTGAGGTTAACTTATTTGTAAATATTTGTATTCCAGAAAGAAGTATTTTTAGCTTTCTGTGAAATATCATCTTATGGCTTTTTACATAAAAAAAACATGAAAACAAAAAAATATTCAATTTACACACAGAAATATAAATCATACACAGAGATTTAAAGTCAATTACATACATTCCAGTTCTATCCAAGTAACAAACAAATTTAGTGAAGTTCAGTTGATTATTGAAAATGGTGAAAAGTTTTCTAAGTAAACCTAGCCGATTTCATTGAATCACTGACTTGAAGCAATCTCTCCTCCTGAACGAGCATGTAGCGAAAGTGGACAGTCAATTGCACTGAGTTGTTTCGTCACTTATGACAACTGATGTTATGTTATGTTTTCTGTCACTCATTTCAGAAAGTGAAACTCATATATAGATTCATTACACATATAGTGAAATATTTTCAGAACTTTATATTTTGTAATTTTTATGATATTAGCTTACAGAAAACGAAACCCCAAAATTCAGTGTCTTAGAATTTTATGATATTTTTAATAGCTTAAAAAAAATAGACAGTTGACTGGAAGGAATGATTGTTGTAGTAGAAGGTGCACCACCAGCAGGGATAACCCCAACCGTAAGAGGGTTGTTAAGCAAAATCCATTCAAGAATTTGGGGGAACTTCACAAGGAGTCACAGACAAATCCTACATATGGGCCAAAAATGTTGCATTCCTTGTGTCAAGCCATTCCTGATCCAGAGAGTGTACTGTTGATCGGTGGTCCAAAGTCCTCCTTTTAAGATGAATGTAAAGTTTGCATTGAATTTAATGTCCCAGAGTCTGGAGGAAGAGTGGAGAGGCACAGAATTCAAGTCCAGTGTGTGATTGAAATCAGCGATGATTCGAGGTACCATAACAGGGAATAATGGAAAGAAGATGAGAGATGCCAGACGCAATAATGCATATATATATATAATATATTTATATAATATTATATATATATATATATTTAAAAAATTTTATATTTATATTATTTTATACGCACACACTACTCCACCATACAGTTTACGCATATGTTTGATGAATCTCGAATTTATTGAATGAAAGTCTGAGTATATGGAATAAATAGTATCGATATATTGAATAACATTGACAAAATCAAGTAATTGTGCCGTTTTGATTTAGGACATATGAATGCTTTATCGTAGGAAAACTGCTCAGTAAATGGGACTTTGACCATTTTTTTAAATCTTGTTAATGTGTGTAATAGTGTTTTTCCAATAATACTTTATTTCTACAGAAGAAAAACTGTGACCCCTTGAGTTAAAGTCCATATACTTAAAAGTGAAACGAAGTTTACAAAATACCTACAGTGTTGCGTCATCATGACCTTGTAGAATTTATACAGATAATATATTCCACACTTTCACTATAACAGCGTTTGTAAATGCATTCTTACATAGGTTGAGTCCTTTATGTACCCATCCCAGCATTTAGCAGCTAATTTAAAACATTTTGATTTGACAAAGTGGTTGAACTATTATGCGGTAAATAGAACAAGCATGGCATCAGATCTGTAAATGCAAATCACAGAAATTAAAAATTTGACTTAAACGTGCCCTGATTAGAGGTATGAAATTGTTCATTTCTTTCTTCCTTTGCCAAAAGCACCATATGTTTAGGAAGTAAATAGAACACATTGAGCCTTGAATCAGATTGGCTAAAGTGGTGGAAAACCACACCAGCTGCAAATCCTGTCAGATAAGAACAGGAACCTGAGACTGCAATTCATACAGTCTCATCAAAACTGGACAATAACAAATTGAAAAAATGTTGTCTGCTCTGATGAGTCTGCAGACTGCACTTTGCAGATTGCATGGACAGAGTTTTGCACAAAACACATGAAAGCATGAATGGTTTAGTGCCAGTAAAGCAATGTTTAAACACCACAGCCAGCCATCCATGTCCATCCCCTTTTGATCACAGTGTACCCATATACGACTGAACTCCCTGTACTACAATGATCTCTACAATCACCAGGTATAAATGAAATGGAGCATCTTTCGGATGTAGTGAAACTGGAGATTCACATCATAAATCTGTAGTTGACAGATCTCCACCATCAGTGTGATGCTCTTATGTCAATTTGGAGCTTAAGGTCTGAGGACGGTTTCCGGCATCTATGCCATGAAAAATTAAACAGTACTTTTAAGGTTTAAAATGGGATACTGAGAAAGCATTCCTATTAAAGTGGCCATTGAATGTATTAAATATCAAAATGCAACTAATTCCCATTTTGCTTTCTAGCTTAATGTTTCTACAGACCCTGTGTGACATTTCCTTTAAAACCAAAGATTTCCCACTCACTATGTAAATTTATACTGGTCTAAATATTTGTTTCGTGTGTGGCCTCTTTGCAGAGCCAGAAGTCCCCGCAGTGCTTGGTTTCCTGCCATACAGCGCAGTCTGGTGCTCTGTGGGTTTCATATGCTGAGAAGGTCACATCTCCTGGCAATGGTTTTCATTGTCCTTTTAGTGGCTCCTCTGACACTAATCTAGATGCATCAGTTTTAACTGCATCCCTCCACTGCAACATGCATCCACAGAGATCAATCAATCTGTCGCGTAATTTCATCAGGATCTCTCATTCGCTTCTTCACCCTTTGCTCCCTCACATCCTCCTTGCCCTCCCTGCCACCTTCCCAAAGCGTGAGACAGCCAATTAATCAACATTCTGCTCGATGGTGGTATTTAAAGTTTGCTGGGATTCCACTGAGACATGCAATCAGACAATGGTCAATGAACTGATAATAAGTGTGTGAAGCAATGTCATAAATATCACTCACCCACTCCTCCTGGATAATAGCTAATTCTTTTATCTGTGGGACCATGAATTAAACACCTGCCAATAAATTGTTTAAAATCAGATGGTGAACAATCTCTGCTACCTTGTGTAACAAGTACAACAAATAAGCATCAGTGCAGACATATTTCTGGAAAACATGCTGATATTTGTGTTGTCAGATTTTTTTTTCCCCCTTCCTCCTCTTTACAATGACAGGCACATACTAGCTCTTCTGCATGTTTACCAATGACAAATGGAGGACTTTGGTCTTCAGAGGCATGAAGAGAAATAGGCTGAAAAGAAGGCTTCAGGCCTATAAGCACTGGTGGCTTGAAGCCCAGGGGCCAGAAGTAAATGAGGGATGGTGTAAGTCTGGACTGAAGAATGAACATGCTCATATGGGAGAGGCAGGAGGAAGACAATTGGCTGCATTGTTTTCTCCAACCTGCTGTTGCATCACCATGCACAACCCCAATGCACACTTCATGAAAATGGATTTTGCAGTGGAAAAGGACATCCAAAGCTTTAGTGGGATGAACAAACTTTCAGTGTCCATTACACCTGAATTACTAATTAACTTAAAGCAATAACACATACAAAACAGAAATAAGTAATAATAAAACTCAAACTGGGCTGCACGGTGGCGCAGTTGGTAAGCCTTTCCACGGTGTCAGAGGCCGGCAGAGAGTGCGCAGTAGTGTGCTATTTGATATAAGTTCCAACTGAGCGATCCTGTGGCGTTGGAGGATGGACAGGCAGGTGAACAGGAGTCAGGTCTCACTGAGAGGTGTTCTTCCGGCGTCTGGGCTGCAGGCAGGAGTGGAAAGGAGACTCACGACAGACCTGGCAGGTTTCCGTTCTCCGATCAAACTCGCTAAGCGAGAGAGGGTGCAGGAGCCTGGGGATATACAGAATGTTCGTCTGGAAAAAGGGCAGGAAAAAACAGGGTCGATGAGATTGCGAACAAACAAGAATGCTAAGAGCTGCACAACACGGTCAGTTACCACATAGGTGAAAACAACGAGCTGATGACTCCCTCCAGGTTCCAGCTCCTAATGAAGCCCCGCTGATTACGCTCTGATCCAGAACACCTGTGAGGCAGCACCTGTCAGTCACACCCTGTAGAAAAGGAAAAGACAAAAAGAAAAACAAAACACATCACGCACACACAAACTGCACACTGACACCGTGAGTATGACAGTTCTAGTCTAATTGCTTCAAACACAATAGCTTGTTGGAAAAAGTCACGACAAAGAGAGAGACACAAACACACCCAAAAAAAGAGTTTTGCTTCGTTATGGTTTATAAAGATATAGGTAACAAGCTGTTATGTTGTTATTTCTAAAATCGCTTTTTGCTGCATGTCTGCATAGATTTAATAAACCATTTTTACAAATCTCCACCTTTGAAAGTTTTTAGTAAATGTTAAATGTTGCTTAGTCGATGTTTAACCCTCTAGTCAATATTGTGGGGTGGATTCGTTACGCGGCCCTGGTGTCTTATGTAAGAGCTGTCCTTAATCATATTTGTCTTTTTAGAGCTGATTGCCTGACCAGTAATTAAAAGCCTGAAAGAATGAAATAAGCCCTGCTTCATTGTTCTTACAACCGCCAGCCTGCCACTCACACCAAGCTATTCTTTGAACTCATGTTTTGTTGTATTTTATCATTAGGTAAGTTGAAAGCTACCAGTAGTCCTGTTCTCCCCTTCATCCATTGGTTTATTTTAGTCGGGGCTCCATTCTCTTTTTTCTTTGTTTGAGAACACTGTGTAGTTCTCATTAAACCTCACTTAAATCCTTGCTTGTCTGGGCTTTTTTGTGTGTCCTTTGAGCCCCCCCCCACCCCCGCCAAAAAAATATATAAATAAAATAGAATAAAAATTTGAAAACTTCCTATTTCTGTGGGCAAAGCCTGATCACCCAGTCTGCCTTCACACTGGAGACTAGAATCAAAACGACTTTCTACAATACTGAGATCATCCTTCCTTGACCAGATCATCCTGCAGCTCACTTTCCCTTTGCATCTAGGCAACACTTAACTTTACAAAGTACCATGTTGTGCATAAATGAGCTACACAGCCCCAAGTTGATTCCAGTTACAATTGAGAACAGAGTTTTTCCAGGATTTTTATTGCAGAGTGCTCGTTCACGTCAGGACATAGTACCTTTAAGCAGTCCTGGAATGCTACATAGTTTGTTAGATACTGCTCTAATGATGAAAAATAAAAGCAATGAAAAATAACTCTACATAACATATTCATTTGTAGTGGGAAATAACCGATACCACAGCTCCTGGACTGGACAAACTGGAGTTTGCTGCCTGTATTTGGGGTTTTGAGTTTGTGTTCTGTTTACTTTCTTTGCACTGCCATGTTCTTCGCTGGCTTTATTTCAGTTCATTCAGGTTTATGAAATTAGTTCTGGTGTTTAGGTGTTAATTCCAGGGATTCCTATGCTAGATGTTTTAGTTTGTATTTTCTTGTAGATCTGTTTTCTCACACTTCATGTTTTTTTTTGGTAGTCTCTTGTTTACTTATTTCAGTTCACTTAGATGTTTTCTGTTATCTCCCTGGACTCCCTGCTCATCTGTGTTAGCCACTCTCCCTTAGTTGCCTTCACTCTCTCTTCCACCAGCTGTTCTTGATTCCCTTCTGAATTATTCCCTTGGTTCATGGGTCCATTCTCCACTCTCCCTTAGTATTTATACTCTCTGACTGTCATTGTTCCCCACTAGTTCCTCCCTTGATTCCATGCTGCTGTTAACCTCCTGCCCATGTCTCATACCTGCATGTGCTTCTGTCATCTTTTAAGTCTGTTTATTAATAAACCTTTTTCATCTACTTCACAACGCTCTGCATTTGGGCCCTACCTCAACACATTATGACATTAAGATGGATAAAGCCACAAGTTTTACTTTCAAATTGTGCACCTGTAAATGCAAACATCCATCCATCTATCCATTGCCTATACCTGCTTGTTCTTCCAGAATCATAGGGGGGCTGTTGCCCCAATTCCAACAGTCAATGTGCAAGAGGCAGGGTACACCCGTAACAGGTCACCAGTCCACAGAGCAACACAGAAACACACAGAACAAACAAACAAGCACACACACTCTTATACTTAACAGTCATGTTTTTGGGCTATGGGAGGAAGCCGGAGTTCCCAGAGAGAAATTGAGCATACAAGCTAAGAATATAAGTGCATTCTTGCTGCAATACGACCATGCAAACATATATTTGACAGCACACAATGGGCCTGATCTTTAAAGATTCCAAATAAGGAGCGCAACCCAGGTGAAAAAAAATATATACTGTACTATATTTAAAACATATTCACTTTTTGAATAGTACATTTTAAATGTGCTAAGAAAGAATTGTAATATCTGTACATATATAAAAAGTATACATAACATCATCACAATTTTGACTTTAAACTGTTAACTACACTTTTTAATAATAATACTACAGTATACTTTTTTAGAAATATATTATATAAAAGTATACTCGTACTCGTACTCGTCGTCTTCCGCTTATCCGGAACCGGGTCGCGGGGGCAGCAGACTCAGCAGAGACACCTAGACGTCCCTCTCCCCAGACACCTCCTCCAGCTTTATTGGGGGGAGCCCAAGGCGTTCCCAGGCCAGCCGAGAGATATAGTCCCTCCAGCGTGTCCTGGGCCGTCCCCTGGGCCTCCTCCCGGTGGGACGTGCCTGGAACACCTCCCGAGGAAGGCGTCCAGGAGGCAACCGGTATAGATGCCCGAGCCACCTCAACTGGCTCCTCTCGATGTGGAGGAGCAGCGGCTCTACTCCGAGCTCCTCCCGAATGGCCGAGCTCCTCACCCTATCTCTAAGGGAGTGCCCGGCCACCCTACGGAGGAAGCTCATTTCAGCAGCTTGTATCCGGGATCTCGTTCTTTCGGTCATGACCCAAAGTTCATGGCCATAGGTGAGGGTAGGAACGTAGACCGACCGGTAAATCGAGAGCTTCGCTTTTCGGCTCAGCTCTCTCTTCACCACAACGGACCGGCACGGCGCCCCCATTACTGCGGCAGCCGCACCGATCCGTCTGTCGATCTCCCGCTCCATTCTTCCCTCACTCGTGAACAAGACCCCGAAATACTTGAACTCCTCCACTTGAGGCAGGAACTCCCCTCCAACCTGAAGAGGACAAGCCACCCTTTTCCGGTTGAGTACCATGACCTCTGACTTGGAGGAGCTGATCTTCATCCCAGCCTCCTTACACTCAGCTGCGAACCGCCCCAGCGCATGCTGTAGGTCTTGGCTAGAGGGGGCCAGCAGGACCACGTCATCTGCAAAAAGAAGAGACGAAATCCACTGGTCCCCAAACCAGACCCCCTTCGGCCCTTGGCTGTGTCTAGAAATCCTGTCCATAAAAGTTATGAATAGGACCGGTGACAAGGGGCAGCCCTGCCGGAGTCCAACATGCACCGTGAACAGGTCCGACTTAGTGCCGGCAATGCGGACCAAACTCCTGCTCCGCTCGTACAGGGACCGGATGGCCCCTAATAAAGGGCCCCCGATTCCATACTCCTGGAGCACCCCCCACAAGGCATCACGAGGGACACAGTCGAATGCCTTCTCCAGGTCCACAAAACACATGTGAACCGGTTGGGCAAACTCCCATGAGCCCTCGAGTACCCTGTAGAGGGTATAGAGCTGGTCCAGTGTTCCACGGCCGGGACGAAAACCACACTGCTCCTCCTGAAGCCGAGGTTCGACTATCGGCCAGACTCTCCTCTCCAATACCCTGGCGTAGGCCTTACCAGGGAGGCTGAGGAGTGTGATCCCCCTGTAGTTGGAACACACCCTCTGGTCCCCCTTCATAAGAAGGGGGACCACCACCCCGGTCTGCCAGTCCAGAGGCACTGTCCCCGACCGCCATGCAATGCTGAAGAGGCGTGTCAACCATGACAGCCACACAACATCCAGAGATTTGAGGTACTCAGGGCGGATATCATGCACCCCCGAAGCCTTGCCACCGCGGAGCTTTTTAACCACCTCGGTGACTTCAGCCTGGGTGATGAAAGAGTCCAACCCCAAGTCCCCAGCCTCTGTTTCCACCAGGGAATGTGTGATGGCAGGATTGAGGAGATCCTCGAAGTACTCCTTCCACCGCCCGATAATGTCCCCAGTCGAGGTCAGCAGCCTCCCACCCCCACTATAAACAGTGTTGACGAAGCACTGCTTCCCCCTCCTGAGGCGCCAGACGGTTTGCCAGAATCGCTTCGAGGCCGACCGGTAGTCCTTCTCCATGGCCTCACCGAACTCCTCCCAGGCTCGAGTTTTTGCCTCTGCCACAGCCCGGGCCGCAGCACGCTTGGCCTCACGGTACCTTCAGCCGCCTCAGGAGTCCCACAAGCCAACCACAGCCGATAGGACTCCTTCTTCAGCTTGACAGCATCCCTTACTGCCGGTGTCCACCACCGGGTTCTGGGATTGTCGCCGTGACAGGCACCGCAGCCTTTACGTCCGAAGCTATGGGCAGCAGCATAGACAATAGATGCGGAGAACATGGTCCACTCGGACTCTATGTCTCCAACATCCCCCGGAATCTGGTCAAAGCTCTCCCGGAGGTGGGAGTTGAATACATCCCTGGCCGAGGGCTCCACCAGGCGTTCCCAGCAGACCCTCACTATGCGCTTGGGCCTGCCAAGTCTGTCCGGCTTTCTCCTCCTCCAGCGGATCCAACTCACCACCAGGTGGTGATCAGTGGACAGCTCAGCCCCTCTCTTCACCCGAGTGTCCAAAACATGCGGCCGAAGGTCTGATGATACGACGACAAAGTCGATCATTGACCTCCTGCCTAGGGTGTCCTGGTGCCAAGTGCACTGATGAACACCCTTATGCTTGAACATGGTGTTCATTATGGACAATCCATGACTAGCACAGAAGTCCAATAACAAAACACCACTCTGTTTTAGGTGATGGGTCAGACAAAGAGCGGTTCAAGAATCCTTCATGACGACCATTAAATCGAGGCACGTGACGTCGCCTGGTACGGCAGAGCCGGGGTCCCACCCTGGAGCCAGGCCTGGGGTCGGGACTCGTCGGAGAGCGCCTGGTGGCCGGGTTGCTCCTCGTGGGACGAGAGATATCGACTAGAAATAGTCGGGCTCGCCTCCACGCACAGCGTGGGCTCTGGAACCCATCTCCTTGAGAGGGGCTGGACTCTCTTCTACTCTGGAGTGGCCCACGGGGAGAGGCGGCGGGCTGGGGTGGGTTTGCTTGTTGCCCCCCAGCTCAGCCGTCTCGTGTTGGGGTTTACCCCGGTGGATGAGAGGGTCGCATCCCTGCGCCTTTGGGTCGGGGATAGGTCTCTGACTGTTGTTTCGGCCTACAGACTGAGCGGTAGTGCCGAGTTCCCGGCCTTCTTGGTGTCCCTGTCGGGGGTGCTGGATAGTGCCCCTCCCGGGGACTCCATTATTCTGCTGGGGGACTTCAACGCCCACGTGGGAAACGACAGTGACACCTGGAGAGGTGTGATCGGGAGGAATGGCCTCCCCGATCAGAATCCGAGTGGTGTTTTTTAAAAGTATACTCTTAGTGAAAATAATATGTCATTTTTAAAATGTACCACTGGAACTTTGTTTTTAAACATGTTTTAAGTATATTATAAAATGTATGCTCAAAATTAACTTCGTAATAATACACTAAGCTCATTTCAAAAGTACACATTTTAACATACTGAAATTTTAGGATATTTTAAGTTACCTTTGGGTGTAACTATTAAGTACACTCACTCATCCTTGTATTTCAGTAAATTATTTGTACATTTCCTTTGGAATGTTAACATGTGCATTAATGCAAAATGTACTGATAGCCCATTCGTAACACTTCAAAAAAGTAAAGTACACACTGAGGCGACTGTGGCTCAGTGAGAAGAGTGGTCGTCTTCCTCGAACAGCTTCCTCCTGGCCCATGTTGATGTGCCCCTGGGCAAAGCACTTAACCTCAAATTGCCGACCGATCTGTGCATTGGTGTATAATTGTGTGCGTGTCAGTGAGGGTGTCTGGGTGAATGTGGCTCTAGTGTAAAGCGCTTTGAGTGGTCAGTATGACTGGAATGGCGCTATATAAGTTTAGTCCATTTAGTTACCATAAATAAAGCACACATCAGAAGTATAGGTGCACACAAGAAATTTTGAGTAACAGTAAGTTGTTTAAAGTTGTGCAGCCACTGCATCGTTATTTTTTTTGGCATCCCTCACGCTACATTGGACAAGTAAATGGTATCGGCATTGCATGCAAAAAAAGTTAAAACATTAAAATCGTAACCTGCTTGTTTATAAAAAAATGTGCTATAAGTTGGTGTGTTATGGGTGGCATGTTACGGGTGATTTACAAAGATTGCATACGCAATGGATAACAGGCGGGAAAGCGGTTTGGACCGTGTGTGCTACTGACACTCACCATGGAGAGTGTTGGAGAGCCGAGCATTCTGGGTGGTAAGGGATTTTATCTGCATATCCTCCTCCTAAATATTTGTGAGTCTGGGTTATTAGCATATGTTTTGCATACACATGAAGCAAGCACGCTAAAAAGTTTGTGCCCGCTGTTCCGCTTGTTTTACACACGCAATCCGATTTGTACCTGGTTTGTAGATCAGCTTATTGCATGCAATCCAGTTTTGAAGATCAGGCCTCATATGTATAAAGGACCAGATGACATACAGACTATCATGAACAGTGAAGAAAGAATACCAAAGCATAACACATATAGATTACCTTGTAAATCTTTTAGCATTGATCTCATGCTTAAACTAAACTGATACTATTAGACCTGTTTGAGCATGTAAACACTCAGCCTTTATAGTGGTGTCAGGCTTGTTTAATGCACCGACACTCCATTCCTCCCGCTAACTCGTCACCATTCATTTTAGAAAGGTTATCCAGAACACAGAGCGCCATCACAATGGATTTTGCCTTGACTAGATTGATGTCATTCTGTTTCAACAACAGCTCCATCTTCCCTTCAGTCTGATAAATGCCTTCTAGTCTTCTGCCCTTGCTCTGCTTCTTTGGTAGATGTACAGTATTTGCTGTTGTTTTGAGTGACCGTCATCTGTGAAAAAACAAAAACATTAACTACCCTCTTTTAAAGGATGCACACCATATTCATCAGGGAGAACCAAGTTCCCATTGAAGTTATTCCATTGGTCAAACAACATGGACATGTGAGCATTCAGGATGCAACCTGGTCGCCCAACACGTGCATATTAGAAAAGGTGCAAACCTCTGGAATAAAAGATCTCTGTTTGGTACTCCTTCTGTGCAAGGATAAGGTTGGGTTCTGCAATCTATAAATTCAGGCAACACATTCTGGCAACCTCACCAATGTTTAACAAGTATCCTCTTCACAAAAAGTTGCATAAAGGAACTGTAATTTTTTATGAAAGTGTTTACTGTATAGTCATGGCCAAACTATGACCTATTATACAAATGTAGCAACTATCCTTCTACACTTTTTTTCAGTGGATAGTTCCCTTTATTGTGCAAAATAAACTGCCTAGTAACTTATTGACACGAGCTGTATTAACTGAAAGGTTTATTTAAATAAAAAAACACTGTAGCTGTATGTTGCCTTGACATAATATGATCTAACTTCGTTTCAGTTTAGCCATATAATAAGTGTAGATAAAAATGTGACATTGCTTTATCAATTTTATCAGCACACTGTAATAACAGTAATAAAACGGGCTAATCATAACTCTCATCAAAACTGTTGCTGCATCATTTTGAATACGATGAAGACTTGTCATGATCTGCCTGTATTAGGTGTGGAGTCTGAGTTCCTAGTCTGTTTTCCTTTACATCCTTCAGTTGTTGTTCTAGTTCATGTTTAAATTTAATATTTCATCCTTGTGTTTACATTACTTTCTTGGATTCCTATTTTAGATGTTGTCAGGATATTACATCTTTGGTCTTGGTTTGTGTTTTTGTGTTTTACTTTTGTCTTAGGTCTATGTTTCCCTTATTGTTAATTAATTCCACCTGTCCCTTCAGCCTCCCTGTCTCCTTGCCACACCTGCTTTCAGTTCTTGTGATTACCTGTCTTTGTTCTCTCACTGTATATCAGTTGGTCTGTGTTCTTTGTTCCCCGGTGGTTCCTCCGTCATTATTTCCCGTCACTATCCGTCATCATTCCTGGTTCTGTTTTTCTTCATTTTCCTGCAGTGGATTTTCGTGTAAGTTTTTGTATGGACTCTTGTTTACCTGCAGTTATTATCTTTGTGTTTTTGTAAATACCTTTTTGTAAATAAATCCTAAAGACTCTTACAAACATGCAGTTCCCAAGCTCTTGTCTGCGTTTTGGTCCGATCCGCAAACAGAACATGACAGTATCACAAACCGTGACAGATGTGTTCGTTTATATTTTCCTTATAGATCTGGTTCCCCCTTGTTAAGGTTCTTTAGTTAGCCTCATTGCTTACTTGTTTCTGTTTATTTAGATGTTTCCTTAGAGATTTACCCCATGCTATCTGATCATTTTGCCAAGTGGATGCATATACACAGTAAAATGGGCAATGTTAATTTAACACTTAAAGAGTCAATTTGAACACTAAGCTGGTGAACATATGGTCCTGCCCTGTACAGTGTTAAAGTTACACTGCTCTCAGTGTTAAGTTTTCAGAGTTGATTTTACACTTATAGAGTTAAATTGAGTTATAGAGTAAAAGTCATTTAACACTCACATTTAACACACTCCAACATTTTTTATTCTCAAGTGTAAAATCTATGTAACACTCACTGTTAATTAAATTTTACTCAAAACAATGATAGTCTGCAACTAATCCAGTGTCAAAATAAATTACTCAATTATATATGGTTTTATTATAAACCTATTATATTTTACCAATATATTGCCAAAAATTTGCAAAAATATAGGAGGACGAAAAAACCAAAACATTAATCTTCCTCGCCTAATCAATTTAAGTTTCATACAAAAATAAATTGCACTTAGGCTTCAGCATTTTTAGCTATACAACTTTATTACTTTGAAGAAGAACTTGAAAACATTAGTTGCATTTTTAACAAAGTAAGCAATTTTTGTGTTCTTTCAGATAACAGTCCCCAAACATTCAATAATCAACTGCAACCACCAATCTTTTGGAGTTATCACATCTTACAATTATAACATTCAGAGGTGAAATACATTAAGGTGCAAGATCATCTTGAGAAGATAGCCACAAAAAGTGACTAACACCAAATAAATTTTCAAACGTTGCTGGGTTTTAAAAATAACATTAACGTAAAGTAGGTACATTAATTGGTTATCTTGCTGTAACCTATATTGCCTCTCGGGTTGCCATGCTACATTTGAAAAACTCCATCTTCAATTTTGACAACAGTAATTAAAATCTTTAAATCTATGACTAAATTACTAAAATGACTGATCAAGTCTGCAATAAATGACAATATGAAACAATGAAAAGAGAGGAATCTTGTGCACCATATGACATCTGCACATCTAGTGGTTTGAAGTAAAGCAACTCTTGAACATCAAACACCTTGAGTGCATGGGAGGGTTTCAACAAAATTTTAAATGCATTGTAGTGTTCATCAAAACAGATGGTTTCTACACCTGACCCAACAAGAATAACTTTTTCATCTTTCACAATAACAGTTTTTACTTTACAGAATACTGGGATCTAATAAGATACTTCTACACATACTATTTAGCCTGGGCGATACTCTGTGCCATAATGCTTCACCCATTTGACAGAGAGAACACTGTCAGATACTTCAAAACCAAGTTTTGAAGCAATTTCAGCACCTTCGTTCAGCTCTTCAAGCTGCACAATCTTTACTGGACCAGTAGTTAATCTGCACTGGCTGAAAGATTCCCATTGCAAAGCCATGTATCTTTGGTGCTTTTTAGCCAATGTCTTAGTGATATGTTTATAACTCTTAAGTTGAGCCTTGAAAAAGTTATGCTTTGCTTCATAGCGCATACACCACACATGGAGAATTGGTGTCAAGTGGTTCCCACTTTTCTGGGCTTACACTGCAGGTTTCCCCCACTTGAAAAGGCAACTTGCTTCAATAGGATTCAAACTGGATTTCACTCAATGACCCAGAAACAATTTTTCTTTTCCTCCTTTCCTTTATTTTTAAAATTCACAGGTGGTCACAATAGGTGAAAAACCTTAAACACAAAGAAAATGCAAAACCCAATAAACCAAATTTAACTATGAAGTATAACATATCCAAATTAAACACCCAAAATCAAACAAATATATTTAAAGCACTAAATATCAGTTTCTACATGTATTCAAATAGTCTGCAGCTCACCGGCTCCTTCCTTTCCTTGAAACAACCTTTCTCAGTCCTGCAGTGTCCATTTTCCGGTACCTCTCTCACACATTGTCAGCAGCTCATGTGTTCGTGAGTACCTCCAAACAATTAATTTAATCAGCTCCACCTGGAGCAAACAGGCTGCTGCCACCAGGGTGGGAGACACACCCAGACCTGCACTCAGCCAGAAAGGGGCGGGGCCTGAAGCTCAGCTCAACACCTCCCACTCGATCTTCCCACGGAAACCGCTGGCAAGATCGCATAAAGTCAGCTTTCTCCTGGGTTTCCTGCCTACTCCTCTGCTGTCAGCAGGACTACTAACCGTCTGACATCTCTGTGAAGAATTGTGGTCTGAGTGTCCCTCAGAATGCTGGAACTGGGATACTTGGATACAGGATTCTTGGATGTGGGTCTCACCTCTGGGACACAGCAACCTGTCACGACTCTAACATTCACATCCCGCACAATGCCTCTGGAGTCTGGGTTGATACTGATGACCCTCCCAAGCTTAAAGTGACCTCTCAATGCATTCTGATCACACAGCCAAACAATGTCTACAACTGCGCCATTTCTTTGTGTGGTGTGCCATTTACTTCTGACAAACAGATTAGGTCCAGCAAGTTGACTCCAGGACCTCCAAAACTTGTTAACCTGGTGCTGCATTTCTTGAAGTCTTTTATAGGGATAACTTGTGAAGTCAAAAGTTTTCCAGTCACCACTTGATGATGCTTGTCCCAGCAGAAGTGAATTAGGTGTAATATACTGTACAGTGTCTTCCTGGCTCTGAACTCTGGCACCAATAGGGCGTTCATTTGCAAGGTTAGCAGCAAGTTGAAGTGTTGTTTGAAACTCACTGAAGGTGAGCTCTGACTCTCTTTCCAGACTCTGGAATGCCTTTTTCACGATCCGAACAGCTGCTTCAGCAGAACCATTTCGATGAGGGGAATCCGCTGGCTGGATTTTCCACTGCCAGTCAGTTCCATTCTGAGCGGAAGTTTCTTCCACAGCGGACCTGTTCATGCCATCCAGAAACTGGTACAACTCCTCCAAAACAGGCTTGGCACCAACAAAATTGGTCCCTGGATCAGACCAGATCTTTTTAGGATGCCCGAATCGCTGTGAATCTCTGATAAGCCATTAGAAAACTTTCAGTTGACATAGAATTAGCAAGCTCTGTGTGAATTGCTCTACTGGCCATGCAGCAGAATGCCACCCCCCAAACTTTAACTGTGACCCTCCTCCTCACATCATCTTTAACCTGATAAGGTCCAAACAGGTCAACTGTTGTAAACTCAAAAGGGGCTGCGGGCCTAGTTCTCTCTTGAGGCAAATCACTCATCACTTGCTGACATATTTTAGCTCTGGCTTTCTTGCAAGTCACACAATTTTCAATGACTTTTTGAGCAAGTCTTCGTCCCTTGATTATCCATGCTCTCTTTCTCACCTTCAAAAGAGTTGCAGCCACTCCCTTGTGACCCCTGCTGTGAGCTTCATGAACCAGCAGCGTTGAGACCCAGGCGTTGTGTGGTAATAGGGGAACACCAACTCGGTCTTCATTGAAAGCCTGGACTTATCCACCACAAACCAGAAGCCCAGATTCCCTGCCATGCTGAATTTTCCTCTAAATCGTTTAAACAACACCCACGAGTAATGATATCAGCAATGTTCAGGGGGCCAGGGATCCACCACCAATCCTGCAGTTGTGTACAATTTTGGATTTCTCCAATCCTGTTTGCAAAAAAGGATTGGAAACCATAGCTTTCACGCTGAATTGCACAAAGGACAGTTTGGCTGTCAACAAAGTGGTACCACTGCTTTACCTGACTTTGACAATGTTGCACAAAGTACCTCTTTAAGCGGGCAGCAAATACTGCTCCACACAGTTCTGCTTTGACTGCTTCCCCCTTGTGGTCTAAGGGTGTCAATTTAGCTTTAGACTCCACAAGTCTTACTATTGGGCCTTGATCACATGCCCAACGCAGGTAGAGAATGGCACCATAATCCTGCTCGCTGCCATCAGAAAAGGTAATTGCATCAGGTTCATCAGGTGCACCCACTGGTGTCAGAGCTCTCAGAAACTTGACCTTACTCAGCTGAGCATATTCTTCAAAGAGACTGATAGCATCTGCTCTAAGCTTTTCTGAGAGTGCAAGGTCCCAACTGTCTTTAATGGTTCCATGCTTAGCCTCCTGAAATGCTCTACGGACCAGAATGGCCCCTTTCTGCTTGACAGGCGTTGTCAGACCAATTGGGTCATATAGCCCAGAAACCTGGCTGAGTAATTCTCGTCGTGTCAGTGGGTTTGGTGTCTGAGCTCTCACCTGCTCCAGTTGAAGGTCTTTGCGGAGTCTGGTTTATTCCAACCATGACATGGAGGCTATCATCTTCCAAGATGTAGACAAGGCCAAGAGCTTTATTTTCTTCCTCTCCAAGCTGATTCGGCAGAATCATAATCTTTGGAGCAGCCTCCGGTTTCAGTTTCCCAGCAGCCTGCCTCCCACTTTGACCAGAGAAGACCCATGGCTTCAATTCAAACCCCCCTGCATTTAAGATCTGCTCGACATTTTTTGTGATGAGTCTGAGCTGGTTCAAGTTGTTATGAGAAGTCAAAAGGTCATCAACATAGCTATGCTCCTCTATTACTCGACGCTCCTCCACAAAATGGCTGAACTCTGGGAGATTTGCTGTTTCCTTTAGGGCAAGTTGAGCAATACAACCTGCTGGCTTATCACCAATGTTGACTCTTGTGACTGCAAATTCACCTAGCTCCTCCTCCTCAGAGTCACGCCACAGGAACCTATGCAGGTGCACCTCTCGGTCTTCAAGCCACACTGAATTATACATCTTCCGTATGTACCCAGGGCAGCAAAACTTCCACTTTGAAACCTGAGAAGCACGGCACGGACTGAATTTAGCACATCTGGGCCTTTTAGCAGGAGATCATTTAAACTCACCCCTTTGCACTTCTGACTACTGTTCCAGACCAACCTTACTGGAGTTGTGACAGAGCGCGGGTTTGGTGCAATAAGGTGACTGATATACCATACTGGACCAGTCCATGTATCCAAGATATCTTTTGACAACTTCATTGCAGCTTGGCGCCCCAACCATCTCTGATGAGCTGATGTCCCCACAGACAACACACCCTGATTTATGGCTGCTTGACTGGTTTGAGGTTCTAGTTCTTGCTTGCCTCTGCTCGGGTCGAGTTTCTTTTCTCTGTGAGTCCTCATCCCTCAGTTGGTCGAGCTGCTCATAAATACTCTCCTGACTCTTGAGGAAGGCCAGAAGATTGTCAAAGCGCTTCTCTGGTTTATTACTTATCCTCTCAGCTGCATAGAGAAGCCACTCTTTCTTCAATGCATCAGGAAGTTTGCTTTCAATGGACTTTGTCACTAGAGGATTTTTTAAAGCGCCAGTGTCCCCAAGGTCATTTAGATCTTCTAGGGCCTTTTCAATAACTTGGATTAGCTCAACAATTCTCTTGGGCTGGTGACTTTTGACATGTGGAAATCCCTGGAGCTCCTCAACTATTTCCATAGCAATAGCTGGTTGGGATCCAAACCTGTTCTCCAGTACACGAAAAATGTCATCTGCTATTTTATAGGTCACCAGTCAAAGCTCTTTTATTATTTTCTCATCCAAACTGTCAATGAGCTGGAACTTTTTAACTTCTTTTGACCCGGTGGGTTCTCCTTGACTCTGAAGAGCCTCCCAGTCTCTTTTCCAGCGATGAAAATCTCGCCTGATGCCAGTAAACTTGGGGAGGGAGGTTGGCTTCAATCTGATGGCTGGACCAATATTTCTTATACATCGAGGATAATGGGTCATGAAATGATGCTTAGGCAAGAGATTTCTGTCAGGAAACAGGCGCTTAAAAAGCTTACGATGCTCAATAATAATGTGTTTCAGAAAGATGGTCATACCCTCAGTTATGACAGGTGAAAATACGATAATTACAATGTGGAGCAGCAAAATTAAGAGGTGCCAGTACTCATCATCTTTCTGCATTTTATCTCCAAATATCAACGGCATATTCCACAACAAGCACCAAGACTGTATGGGATTCAGTCCCAAGTCATTACTTCCATCACACAACTTAACTGCAGATGGGCGATTTCTTCTTTCATTGTAACCATAATTAAAGGACTCTATTCTACCAGCCAGCTCTTTGGCTGTCAAAAAGTTCTCCAAAATATATTCCAAGACAAGCTTTACTTCAAACTGGCCAACTCCTTCTAATATGTCATGCATGATATCAACAGAAAAGTTATCAGCAGTGTGAAAATACAACAATGAATTCAAGGGACTTGAACGTTTTACTCCATATAAATGTGGTAGATTTGGATTTATTTGTAAGGTATGGCAATGTTCATCATGCATGTTTCTTGTTCGCAATATGACACTTTCTTCATCTTCGTTAAACACAGTTTGAAAGTCTGCCTTCTCTAGCACACAAAAGCGACAGCAATAACGAGCACTGAATGATTCCACAAACCCAAACAATCCGTGTAGACCAAGATTATCCCCAGTTACTTGCACAATAGTACCATGAACAGGACTTTTGATTATGGGGACTTTAATCCCATCAGTTTCAAGCACTTTCAAATCGTTAATGATTGGTTCAAGTATATTTTTAAACCAATAAGTTTTAATGTCCTGGGTGTGAAAAAGTGCACATAAATGTATATTTACTAAAGATGAATTAAATTTTGGTGGAAAACTTCTCAGTGTAAAATATATTCCCCCCAATTTATGTATACCTTTTTTGGATCCTAGTGGATTAGCAGTCTCAAAGTCATCATAAAATAACTGAATTTGCAATGCAAACTTCTCATTTGAAAAAAGGGGATGGTTCTTCAAATATTGACCATCTTTTGAATCTAAATACAAACCATCTTTGGAAATATAGTCAGATGAAAACATATGTGTAAGATTTGGATTTGTAAGAATAGACTGTGGTAAGCAAATTTGTCAGTAATGACAACTTGATCGTAAGTTCCAGTGCATCTATTTCTTCAATTTTCTAACCGGACACCAAGAACTTTTTCAACTGGTTCAACAGTTTTCCACTTCTGTTTAAAATATTAATTTCATTTTGATTCAGTATTGAATGGGGTAAAAGCTGCATCTTTAGCTTGACTCTGTATGTCCAATACTATTTCCTCCATGGATGACACAAAATTATTTAATGTACACTGGCTAACACCAGCAACCTGAAGCTGTGCAATAGCTGATGCACATGTATCCTGAGTACAGCTGTTTGCTACAGTAAAGACTTGAGAACTACTAGCTGACTCTACAAAATCTTGAGGTGGGGTATTATCTGCAACAGAACCACTGGCCACACGGTCATCAGTTTCAGATTCATGCCCAGCATGTTCTGAGTTTAAATGTTTCCTGAATTCTGAAAAGGTGCCAAAAATATGGCAACAACCTCTTTGGGCGCATTTTAAGCGAAGGGACTTACCAGGACAGAAACCATGACTCAATCGCATATGACTAATGAGCATGTTGGTACTGACAAAATGTCTTTGACAAACAAAACAAATCATTCCCATATCAAAATATACTGAGTGATATTGATTATTATGAAAATAGTATCAAAAAAGAAACTGAAAAAATATTCCACCAAAAGAAACTAATTACACTGATGGGCAATCTTGTCGCTGATTCATTCACTGCTTAGTTAAGTAGCCTAGCCCGTATCTCTGCAACACGTGGAGTCTCCTGAACTTTGCCAACATCTATTTTGTAGACGGTTGTTTGTATGAAAACATACATGTTGTAGAGCATCTGATTATAAACAGTTCCAAATACAAAGTGAGCCTTAAAAAGTTCATCAAACGCTCCAAGTGAGCTGGTTGACTTGCATGGTATGACCTGCTTGTCCAGACCAATGAAGAACTCGTGGATGGTGTTCCTCTTCATCCCAACAGCAAGAAGATAGGGCTGCATCATGGAGTTGATGGCATCAACGTGTTCCTGGATGCTTGTTCCTCTCTGAAAAATATGAAGTAAAAAAGGAAAATAAGTAGGATTTCAAAAATTCTTTCAAAACTAACTGCTAGAAGCTTTCCCCATCAAAGCTCAAATCAACATCTAACCAACACTCTCTGCCCCCCACACATAAGAATACATGGCAGTAAAAGGAATAAAATTGGTGTCCCATTTTTTGAAACAGATTCAATTTAAGATATACAAAGAATCATAGAAAAAGAGGAGAAAGAGAACAGATGATAGTTGTTGCAAAAATTAACATAAGGAACAAACCTTTTGGAAGACCACAAGGTGCTTCTCAGCCTGGGATGCCGAAACTTTGCCAGGTCTTTTACGGCCCTGACAGGAAGGAGGAATCAGGTGGAGCAGGAGAATGATGGAAGCAAGATCACTGTCCCAGCCTATGGGAACAGAAATAACACAACATAAAAATAAAGAAAAAACTCGCAACTATAAGAAGGCTATTACTTTAAAGTCGAAACTTGAAATGAAATTTAAAATTTCCCCAGTTACTACTAAGAAAAAAGTTTAAGTCATACAGGACATAATTTAAACTACCAGAGGTAAGGGTCTCCTCCAGTTCCTCCTCACTTGGAGCTCCTTCAGCACAGTAGATCAGTTCTTCAAGGTCAGTTGAAGAAGGGAGACTCTTGCTCTGCTGGATAACTTTCTGCTTGAAAACAATCGGCCACCTAAAGTAAAAAAGGCATTCTGTTAGAGAGCACAGAAAACACTGAGGAAAAAAAGTATATTGATCATCATATAACAATAAAAACATACTGAAAATACTCACTGCAAACCATACACTACCATGTTGACAAATTATGTAAAATAAAGACAAAAGTATTCCAGTACAAAGCAAATGTTTGTATTTTACGCTACACATGGAAAAAATAATAAATGGGCAAATTTGATGAAGATTTACAAATATATATATATATATAAACAGGGGTTGGACAATGAAACTGAAACACCTGGTTTTAGACCACAATAATTTATTAGTATGGTGTAGGGCCTCCTTTTGCGGCCAGTACAGCGTCAATTCGTCTTGGGAATGACATATACAAGTCCTGCACAGTGGTCAGAGGGATTTAAGCCAATCTTCTTGCAGGATAGTGGCCAGGTCACTACGTGATACTGGTGGAGGAAAACATTTCCTGACTCGCTCCTCCAAAACACCCCAAAGTGGCTCAATAATATTTAGCTCTGGTGACTCTGCAGGCCATGGGAGATGTTCAACTTCACTTTCATGTTCATTAAACCAATCTTTCACCAGTCTTGCTGTGTGTATTGGTGCATTGTCATCCTGATACACGGCACCGCCTTCAGGATACAATGTTTGAACCATTGGATGCACATGGTCCTCAAACCAGCCCAAACCATCACTGATCCACCCCCATGCTTCACTCTGGGAATGCAACAGTCTGGGTGGTACGCTTCTTCGGGGCTTCTCCACACCGTAACTCTCCCAGATGTGGGGAAAACAGTAAAGGTGGACTCATCAGAGAACAATACATGTTTCACATTGTCCACAGCCCAAGATTTGCGCTCCTTGCACCATTGAAACCGACGTTTGGTATTGGCATGAGTGACCAAAGGTTTGGCTATAGCAGCCCGGCCGTGTATATTGACCCTGTGGAGCTCCCGACGGACAGTTCTGGTGGAAACAGGAGAGTTGAGGTGCACATTTAATTCTGCCGTGATTTGGGCAGCCGTGGTTTTATGTTTTTTGGATACAATCCGGGTTAGCACCCTAACATCCCTTTCAGACAGCTTCCTCTTGCGTCCACAGTTAATCCTGTTGGATGTGGTCCGTCCTTCTTGGTGGTATGCTGACATTACCCTGGATACTGTGGCTCTTGATACATCACAAAGACTTGCTGTCTTGGTCACAGATGCGCCAGCAAGATGTGCACCAGCAATTTGTCCTCTTTTGAACTCTGGTATGTCACCCATAATTTTGTGTGCATTTCAATATTTTGAGCAAAACTGTGCTCTTACCCTGCTAATTGAACCTTCACACTCTGCTCTTACTGCTGCAATGTGCAATCAATGAAGAATGGCTACCAGGCTGGTCCAATTTAGCCATGAAACCTCCCACACTAAAATGACAGGTGTTTCAGTTTCATTGTCCAACTCCTGTATATTAAGTGAGACAAAGAGCCACTTGCGGCTCTGAAGCTGTAGGTTGCATATCCCTGATCTAGCAGATGAAAACTGTGATTCTTTCTCAATAATAGCTGAAGCTAAAAGTGAGACCACCCTAATTTGTACTTCATTGTTAGAGTAAAACTGTAAAGGTAAAAAATTTAATTGGGCCAAGAGACAAATCAGTTACGGTTTCTGTGCCTGCACATATCATCATAAGAAATTAATTTAGTATTATGTCTTCAGTGCAGAGGCCATAACATTGGCGGTTCTAGAGGGGGGTCAACAGGGGCCAGTGCCCCTGTGGCACTGGTCCTGGCCCCTGTTGTCCCCCCTCTAGAACCGCCAGAGGCCATCAGGTCAGTATGATCTCTGAAGAAAAAAACGCTCCCTCCAACGTCTTCCATTGCTCTCCAGTTGAGCCAAAGCTGCCATCATTCCACAATTACGTGCAACTTTACGCAGCTATTTATGGACATGTGTGATTGTCTCCAGCTTGTTCACCTTGGGAATCATCAAACCTGACTTGTTTGGAATTAATCTGCTGATCCGGCGCATTTCTATGTACAGGTGACAGAAACAGAGGAAGTTTCACAGTTTACATCCGACTGAGGTTGTTTCTATCATTTTCTGATGTGTGTTATGTTATTGTATGACGAGAAGTGTGATTCAGTTTGATCGCTCTGGTTTAAACCATAAAAGCTCAAACTCATGGAAAAACATCAGGTTTGATGCTCCATGAATTAAATAAAACTGAATGGAGTCATATTTAAGTGTACTTAGGTGAGTTTTATTTTTCTGTAGTTTATTATTGTTGATTGGAAAAGTTTGCGTGGCTTCCGCACTTTTTGAAGGCCGGTCAAACGTTTGTGTGAATTTACGCACACTTTCATCTTTGTACATGCCAAGTTGTGCATAAAACATTGCGCTGCAAGGTTTTTGTGCGTAAGTACGCTTCGTACATGAGCGCCCTCATGATTATCAGCTAAAAAATTTAGAAAGTGGGTCATGTCAGATTTTCCTGTTAGTTAAAAGCATCCAACATACTGAGGTGAATTAATCTTTCTCAGCCCATTTCTTGCTGTACCTTGAGACTACCACTACAACTACTTTATTTATAACACACTTTAAAACAACCACAGCTGCAACAAAAGGTTTTGACAGGTAAAATCAATTAATATTTATATTTATAACATAAAATAAGTTAAAAGAGCAAGGGGACAGAGTTAGAGTAAGATCAATAAAACAATAAAAACAGTAGCAAGACAATAACAACAATAAGTCTCAGGCTGTGCCAAAAGCCAAGGAAAAAAAGTATGCTTTGAGACAAGTTTTAGACAAAAAATTTGGAATTTCAGCATCCAGAAAATCTGTGGCAGCCTGGCTTATCTTGTGATCAAATAATGCATGCTACAATTTTAAATGTGTGAACAGGCAATGATGTAGCATTATTTATCTAAGGCAGCGTGCCTTTCTATGTCACTGAAATGCAAGGCATATCTGCAATAGTTAATTAAAATAATTTAAGTATGTAAGGATTATGATTATTGATTAAGCAATATTTATCTAAAATTATAATTAAAAATCATAATTATGAAAAATAATTTCTTAACCAAAAATCATTACTTACGAAC
Source organism: Crenichthys baileyi (assembly GCA_036173005.1). Lineage (NCBI taxonomy): Eukaryota > Metazoa > Chordata > Actinopteri > Cyprinodontiformes > Goodeidae > Crenichthys > Crenichthys baileyi. Next base: position 175,366 of record JAHHUM010002404.1, read on the forward strand.
AGAAATTAGAGATGTCCTCTGGTGTTGTGATTATGGGCTCAAAGCCCTTAATAATAATTACAATTAGTAAATTATCATTAATAATTGATAATTATTAACCAAAATCACGCTAAATGTCACTGTTTAATCAACCGCTTCACCGAAGGTGGAGGAACTTAGACCTAATTTTGACAGATAAATCGCTCTTGCTCAAAATAAACACAAACGCTTTCTATTTTTCTACGTGAACATTAAATCTACACTTTGCTATTCTGATTCAATAATCTTCACCTACGCATGCAAAATCCTACACAAAAAGGGGTAAAATAACTAACCAAACAAAGACAAAACAACATTAAGTGTCTATGAAAGTCAAACCAGCAGTTTATGGGCAAAAATCGTAATGGAACAAAGCTTTAGGGTTACTTGGAATGTGGCACATGTAACCGGAAGACAGCAAATACGTTCACATAGGCAGCCCCTTTTGGACTGGCCTCCACTAACCCACAGTCATAAAACCCCCAAAGTGGGAGCTCATTGAACCCAAAGGTTTGTAAAACTTTTAGGCAGCAACCAGTGGAAAAACACTAAGAGTGAGGACAATGGAACAGTGTGTTCCACTATGAGGTTCTAGCTGCAGCTTCAGGGCTTCTGAGAACCTCTAAAAGTCCAACTTTTAAGTTCACCTGAGTCTGCGCTCAGGTGTTCAAAACACAGTGAGACACACACAGCTTCAAAGCACGGCGGCTTTCAGAGTCCAACAGCAGTCAAAGCCAGTCAAAGACTTAGAACACATTGGACTACAATAAGTACCGATTCTATATCACCCTACAATCCTTCTCAGCAGCGAGTAGAGGGGAGGGGGGGTAATTGTTACACATCAGTAACAAACTCAAGGATGGTCGGATTCTCCTTCTTTGGCATAAGGGGAAAATTATGACGGACCATCAGCAGTCGACCGGAGCAAAAACAAAGAGGAAAATTTTGTCTCTGTGGAAAACCTCAGAGGGTTTTGCTTGAGTTGTGTGTCATGTCCACGCCTGCGATCGGAAAGATAAACTTATTGGTCTTCTTATCCCAGTAAGGTTTTAGCTCATTGAGCTTCTCATGAGTTTGGCCAGTGAGGAGAAAGAATGAAAACCCACGTGTGAGTTTCTTCTCCAGAATGATGCGCACCTCCGTTGCGTGGTAACCGCGTCTCAGTTTCCAGCGGGAGAAAAAGCTATGGAGGAGCGTCTCACGTGTTCTTAAAATAGCTCACTGTGACATCAGAGCTGTGAGGCCCACTTCCTATTAACTGCTATGCATGCTGGGAGGTGTAGTAGCAGACATGAAATGGTCCAACAAGTATCTAAATTTTGCTTTTAAGTTTTTTAACCAATGACAAGTTTCATTTTTCTCCTGAACAAAGGGTTGGGATTGAACACAAAAAGGTATATTTCATGAATATTTTGGGACTCTCCATGCATTAAAGTTATATCATGAAAAGTTAAAATAAAACAGTGCCGTGCAAAAGTATTCACCACCCCAAATAACAGAAAAACCTCAGTGTGCATAACTGTTCACCCCCCCCAAATGAGTACTAAGATCCACCTTTTGCGGCAATTAAATTACAGCTGTAAGGCGCTTTGGATAAGTCTCTATGAGATTTCAAAATTTTGCCGCTGTGATTTTTGCTCATTCCTCAAGGCAAAACTATTCGAACTTCTTCATGTTGGATGGTTTTCACTGGTGAACAAAAATATTCAAGTCTAACCACAGATTCCCAGTTGGATTGAGTTCTGGACTTAATGCTGCAAACCTCGTAAGTTGGAACTGGGAGGTCGAAGTTTAAGTCATCTCCGACTTCCGGGTACAAATGGAAACCACCATTTGACTAGGATATTCCAGCCTATTCAAATGTTTCCCCTTAAACCATGCAAATTTTGTTTTAGCAGTATACCTCGTGTCATTGTCCTGCTGCAAGGTCATCCTCCATCCCACTCTTAGATCATAGGCAGACTGGCACATTTTGCTCAAGAATATCCCTGTATTTAGCACCATCCATCTTTCCCTCGACTCGGACCAGTTTCCTGGTACCTGCTGCTGAAAAACATCCCACTGTGGGGATGGTGTTCTTGGGGTGATGGGATGTGTTGGGTTGTGCCAGACATTGCATTTTCCTTGGTGGCAGAAAGTACAATTTTAGTCCCACCTGACCCGAGATCCTTCATATATTTGGGGAGTCACCAACATGTCTTTTGGCAAACTCAATTCAATTCAATTCAGTTTATTTATATAGCGCCAACTCACAACACATGTTGTCTCAGGGCACTTCACAAAACATTCCACTTCACATACATTCCAATTAATCCTAACCATTGAACAGTGCAGTCAGATTCAATTATTTATTCAAATTGAATAAAACGTTTTTCTATCTAAGGAAACCCAGCAGATTGCATCGAGTCAGTGACTTGCAGCATTCACTCCTCCTGATGAGCATGTAAAGACAGTGGACAGTCACTGGCCTTGACTTTGCAGCAACCCCTCATACTGAGCATGCATGTAAAGACAATGGAGAGGAAAAACTCCCTTTTAACAGGAAGAAACCTCCAGCCGAACCAGGCTTAGTGTGAGCGGCAATCTGCCACGACCAACTGGGGCTTTGAGAGAACAGAGCAGAGAAACAAAAATAACACAGAAGCACCGATCCAGGAGTACTTTCTATGGGAAGGAAAAGTAAATGTTAATGGATGTAGCTCCTTTAGTCGTTTCATCTAGAAAGAAAGAACAGATAAACTCATAGCCAGTTTTCAAGGTTAGAGTCTGAAAGAAAGCACATAGAGTTCAATTCAATTCAAAAATACTTTATTAATCCCAAAGGGAAATTAAATGTTGTTGTATCTCATTATGTAGGTTTCTTCAAAGAGCTGTTGTAGATGCTGATGGCTGTGGGCAGGAAGGATCTCCTGTAGCGGTCTGTCTTACAGCAGATCTGAAGAAGCCTCTGACTGAAGACACTCTGTTGTTGTAGGACAGTCTCATGAAGAGGATGCTCAGGGTTCTCCATAATGTTCTTCATTTTATGAAGAATCCATCTTTGCACAATGATCTCCAGAGGTTCCAGAGGAGTCCCCAGAACAGAGCCAGCCTTCATTATCAACTTGTTGAGCTTTTTTAAGTCCCTGGCTCTGATGCTGCTACCCCAGCAGATGATGGCAGAAGAGATCACACTCTCCACAACAGACTTATAGAAGATATGCAGCATCTTGCTGCAAACAACAAAGGACCTAAGCTTCCTCAAGAAGCACAGTCTGCTCTGTCCCTTCTTGTAGACAGCTTCACAGTTGCATCTCCACTCCAGTCTGTTGTCCAGGTGAACACCAAGGTATTTATACTCCTCCACCATCTCCACCTCTTCTCCCATGATGGAAATAGTTTTTGACTTATTCCTATTTCTCTAAAAATCTACAATCATCTCCTTTGTTTAAGTCACGTTCAAGATGAGATGATTGTTTCCACACCATGCCACAAAGCGGTCCACCACCTTCCTGTACTCATCTTCTTGTCCATCTCTGATCCACCCCATAACTGCAGAATCATCCAAGTATTTCTGCAGATGACAGGAGTCTGTCTTGTACTGGATGTCTGAGGTGTACAGAGTGAAAAGGAATGGTGAGACTACCTGGTTAGACTCATAACCGTTCAGTCTTACAAACTGTGGTCTGTTTGTCAGGTAGTCTTTGATCCAGAAGATTGTTGAGGCCTCCACCTGAGTCTTTTGGAGTTTCTGACAAAGCGAATCATGTTGGATTGTGTTAAATGCACTGGAAAAATCAAAGAACATGAACCTCTTACAGTGCTGCTGGCTTTGTCCAGATGACAGTGGGTTTGTTAAAGCAGGTGTATGATGGCATCTTCAACTCCAACTCCACAGCGATAAGCAAACTGAAGGGGGTCCTGATAGTTTATTGTTTGCTTACTCAGGTGGGCCAACAGGAGTCTCTCTAGGACCTTCATGATGTGGGATGTCAGGGCAACAGGTCTATAGTCATTGAGGACTGATGGGTGAGTTTTCTTTGGTACTGGAACAAGACAGGAGGTCTTCCACAACACTGGAACCGTCTTCTGGGCCAGGCTAAGATTGAAGAGGTGCTGCAGAATCCCACAGAGGTGTTCTGCACAGGTCTTCAAGACTCTAGGGCTGACACAATCTGGACCTGCAGTTTTATTCTGATGGGGGAGGCAAAGGGAGCATCAGCAACGGCTCTTTGAAGAAACCTTCATAATGAGCTACAACAACATTTAATTTCCCTTTGGGATTAATAAAGTATTTTTGAATTTGAATTGAATCTTCTGATATGGTTGAAGGTAAACATGTAGAAGCAGAAGGGTCCATGGCTGAGGTGGAAGATAAAACATTTGAGGTGTTTCTGGACAGCTGTGGGTCCTGTGGGTCAAAGGAGGGTGAGATGTCTGTTTGGCCGTGAGCAGGAGAGGAGGATGCTGAGCTTGTTTCTGAACTGAACCTATTGAACAATGTGTTCAGTTCATTGGCTCTATCCAGACCTCCATTGGTCTGATCATCCTTCTGCATGAAGCCTATGATCTTCTTCATCCCTGACCACACATCTCTGATATTGTTTTGCTGGAGCTTGTTCTCCAGCTTCCTCTTGTACACCTCCTTGCTATCTCTTACCTTGACTTTAAGTTGCTTCTGTATACTCCTCAATAATTCTCTGTCTCCCTCTCTGAAGGCTCTTTTTTTCTTGTTAAGCAGGTCCTTCAGGTCACCGGTGATCCAGAGTTTGTTATTGGGGAAGCATCTCACGGTTCTGGTGGGGATAATGTTATCCACACAGAAGTTTATATACTCGGTTACACACTCAGTCATGGCATTGAAGTGTATCCCAGTCTGTAGCCTCAAAGCAACCTTGCAGGGCTTCTTCAGCTTCCTGTGACCATTTTCTCACAGTCATCTTTATTACAGGTTGTCTCTGAACAAGGGGCTTATATTTCGAGCAGAGAAAAACAAGATTGTGATCTGATTTGCCTAGAGGAGGTCTTGCTGTAGAGATGTATGAGTCCTTGACATTTGCATAAAACAAATCCAACGTTTTGTTTTCTCTGGTAGAGCAGTTGACAAACTGTTGAAACATTGGAAGTGTAGCACAGAGTGAGGCATGGTTAAAATCACCGGAAATTGCCACAAACGCATTGGGGTTTTGCGTCTGTAGCTTAGCAACAACTGAGCTGATGGCATCACATGCAGTGTCGGCAACAGCGGAAGGTGGAATATATACTGTTGCCAAAATAACACTGGTGAACTCTCTGGGTAAATAATATGGACGAAAACTTACTGCCAAGAGTTCAATATCTGGACTGCAGAGACGACACTTCACAGTAACAAGTCCTGGATGACACCATCTGTTGTTCACAAGTACTGCCAGTCCACCTCCTTTACATTTGATCCTGCAGCCATGTCTCTGTAAAACACATAATACTGCATTCCCGGCACTCTGGCTGGGTCCTTTGTAGGGCTTGGAGTTCATCCAACTTGTTTCCCAACGATCTCACATTGCCCATCATAATCGACGGAAGAGATGGTTTGAACTTCCTTCTTCTTTGTCTTCTCTTAGCGCCTGCTCTGCATCCATGATGTCTCCTTTTCAACTCATCAGGGATTTGGGGTTGTAGCTGAAGTATTATTTGAGCTTTTGAGATCTTAATCAGCTGCTCCCTGTTGTAAGAAACAACCCCATTGCCATGGCAATGCATCATAACAAATGTCCAAAAGTAGAAAAGTATTAGGAAAAATCCTCCAAGCTGCACAGAATCCGACACCGGAGAGGACAGTCGTCCAAAAAAAATCAACTGTATCCACCACAAGAGGAAGAGTTCCCAAAAAAGGATCAATCAGAAACAAAAGTAACAGAGCTACTCCAACCTGCTGCCACCTTGAGCGGCGCAATGGTAGAAAGTTTAGTTAGTTTACAGTAGAAGCTCAGTCAGTAGCTATGTCTAGGAGAGAGAAAGGGTTAAACATTGAAAGACAGGGCCAGGCCATGTGGATCATCGGTAGAGGGTGAGCATTAAGTTGTTGCCAGCAGAAGCTTGGACGATGCCCCCCTCCAGAAAGGTGTCACAGGTAGACACAGAGTCAGGCCAGGTGTAGCCTCTAGGAAGAGAAAAGAGAGAGAACAAAAAGGTAAAAGCTGAAATAACAGCAAATAATGGTAAATTGGAGAGTAGTGTGAGAATGTAGCAAAGAGGGTGAAAGTGGTCATTATGCCCTCCAGCAGCCGAAGCCTATAGCAGCATAACTACAGAGATAGCTCAGGATAACCTAAGCCACTCTAACTATAAGCTTTATCAAAAAGGAAAGTTTTAAGCCTAGCCTTAAAAGTAGAAAGGGTGTCTGCCTCACGGACTAAAACTGGCAGCTGGTTCCAGAGGAGAGGAGCCTGATAACTAAAGGATCTGCCTCCCATTCTACTTCTAGAGACTCTAGGAACCACGAGTAAACCTGCAGTCTGTGAACAGAGTGCTCTGTTAGGAACGTATGGAACAATCAGATCTCTGATGTATGATGGAGCTAAATCATTAAGGGCTTTATATGTGAGGAGGAGAATTTTAAATTCTATTCTGGATTTAACAGGGAGCCAATGAAGGGAAGCTAAAGTAGGAGAAATATGATCTCTCTTTTTAATTTTCATCAGAACTCTTGCTGCAGCATTTTGAATCAGCTGAAGGCTTTTAACTGCATTTTGTCGACATCCTGATAGTAAAGAATTACAATAGTCCAGCCTTGAAGTAACAAATGCATGGACTAGTTTTTTAGCGTCACTCCTGGGTAGGATATTTCTAATGTTGGCAATGTTCCGGAGGTGAAAGAAGGAAATCATAGAAACCTGTTTAATATGGGATTTAAATGACATGTCCTGATCAAAAATAACACCAAGGTTTTTTACTTTATTACCGGAGGTCAATTTAGTGCCATCCAGGTTAAGTGATTGACTAAGCAGTTTCTTTTTTAAAGAGTCCGGTCAAAGACGACAACTGCAGTCTTGTCTGAATTTAGAAGCAGAAAATTTAAAGTCATCCAAGTTTTTATGTCTTCGAGACATGCTTGTAGTCTATCTACCTGGTTGGGCTCATCAAGATATATGGATAAGGAAAGCTGAGTGTCATCAGCGTAACAGTGAAAATGTATCCTATGCTGCCTGATAATTTTACCTATTGGAAGCATATATATATAGTAAAGAGAATTGGCCCAAGTACTGAACCCTGTTGTACTCCACAATTAACCCTGGAGTTTGAAGATGATTTATCATTTACATGAACAAACTCTCTGAAGCCTGACTGAAACTCTTCAAACAGGTCATTGCTGTGTAAATGCTCACATATTTGATTAGCAACAATTTTCTCAAAAATTTTAGATAAGAATGGAGGATTGGATATAGGTCTGTAATTTTTTAAGTCATCTCGATCAAGCGAAGGTTTCTTAAGTAAAGGTTTAATTACAGCTGGTTTTTCAACAGCGTGGAGCCGGGCCTCCAATTCCGACACCCTCGCCTCCATAGCTACGAAAATGCTACATTTATTACACGCACCATTATCACTAAAGGAGGCAAAGGAGTAACTGAACATCTGACACAAAGAGCATGGGAGAGGAGGAGAGAGAGAGAAACAGCAGAATGGGTAGTTATGGTGGAGTTAAAGCTAACGCTAAGCCTGCAACCCCTTACAACTACTAGAAAAAACCATGTAAGACACGGCGAGTCCCCAAACATTAAATGCAGCAATAGAACGTATGTGTTTTAATGTGCTTATGTATTAAAACAAGTAAGAGATATCACAGTAGAGAGAAATCAGATCAAACGAGAGAGCCTTCACACACCAAACAATCCACCGAGTGCAACAGTGAAAACAGGAAGTGATGAATACGCCTTACGGCGTGGTAAGAATGTACCTTCTTAGTTTTTACACAAGTAATGGCTTTTTTTTCTGGCCACTCCTCCATAAAGCCCAGCTCTATGGAGTATACAGCTTATTGTGGTCTTATGGTCAGATAGTGCAGTCTTTGCTGTGGAACTCTTCAACTCCTTCAGGGTTACCTTTGGTCTCTGTGCTGCCTCTCTGATTAATACACTTCTTGTCAGTCTGTGAGTTTTAGTAGGCGCCCCCTTCTTGGCAGATTTGTTGTGGTACCATGTGGTTTCCATTTGAGGATTATCTCCGGTGGAAAATCAAAGATTTAAATATTTACTTATGACCCCACCCTGACTTGTACTTCTCAACAACTTTGTCCCTGACTTGCTTGGAGAGCTCCTTGGTCTTCATGGTGTGATGTCTCTTGCTTAGTAGTGTTACAGCCCCAGGTGTCTTTCAGAAAAGGTGTGGTTATAATGACAGATCATATTACACATAGATTGTACACAGGTTTATTTTAACTAAATATGTGACTTTTGAAGGTAATAGATTGCAAAATAACTTTTTAGGGGCTTCATAGCAAAGGCGGTTGGTACATATGCACATGCCAATTTTCTGTTTTTTTTCATTTTTAAATTCTTTCTTATATATTTTTTTTCTCATTTCACTTCACCAACTTGGACTATTTTGTGCAAAACAATATTATATAATAAATCCAAGCTGTGTTTATAAGATTCTGCCATCAGTGGAGGACAATCTAATCCAGGTTTAAAGTGTCTTAAGTACTGTAGTTTATGAGTTGGAGCAGACATCTTTTCTCATAATAATTATGAGAAAAGATGTTGATTTTTTTTTCTTTGGTGAATGCAATGAGCTTCCGTAGTCTGATGTATGTTATAGATTAATATCAAGTCTTTTTCGTATCATTTTTCTAGATTCTTTTTTGATTTAAAATAAAATAAAATAGTTTTGTAATGCTGAAGGATAAAATTAAATTAAAAGAGACTGGCATCTAAAATTTTTCACTTTGTCAAATATTTTGAATTCTTGTTTTACAAAGACAACAATTCAAAAGTGCTAATTCAAAGTAACATGTTATATACCCATAGACAACATTTTGTAAATCCCAATGTCATTGATTTAACATTATTCTGACAAAAAAAATTATTTGTCAGTTCCATTACACACGGTGCAATAGGACATCTCTTGGTACTGCCAAGACTATGCTTTTATGAAAATGCATGTGAAGCCCAAGTCCTTGAACACAATTCCTAATAGGTTATAAAATAAATGAATAAATATACGACCAATACCCTTGCCGTTTATCCTAGCTACACAGCTACTAATAACATGATTTTCCACCTTTCACTTTCAGAAATGTCCTGGAAAAATGGAAGTGCAATGTCGAGTCATGTGACAGATAATATGTAAGCAAAGTCAGAAAGGCTAAGGTGAGACACAAGACACGAGGGGAGAGAGAGGAAAAATTGTAGGACAAAGACTTTTTCCAGAACATGATTTGTATGCACAGCTGCTGTGGTGGCCATAAGCTTGCCTCAGCGACAATTTCTTCCATATGTGTCAACACTAATGGCCAAAAAGGCTGAAACCAAATTCATGTTAAATGACGAAGAGTGAAGGAGTAATAGCTATGTCTATAAAAGATGTGAATAACAGCTATATCTAAATTTAGCATGTAAGAAAATACAAGTAGCTTTCGAGGTGATTTACTAAGTCAAAAATACACAATAAAATAGAAATAAAATCAACTAATAGAAAATATAATTATCCATCAACAGACACAGCTTTTTCTGTCATCTTCTTTTTTCTTATACAGTGCTGTTAGAAAGTATTTGTTTTGTTAAAGGTTTCTTTTTTTGCTCCTTTGTCACGCTTAATCTTTTACATCATCAAAGAGATGTTAATTTCAGACAAAGATAACCCAAGTCAATAAAAAGTGCAGTTTTCAAATGAGAATTTCATTATTAAGGGAAAAATCTTTCAAAGGCAACCTGGACCTAAGCGAAAATCAAATTCCCCTTTAAAACTGACTGCTTGTGCCACCCTTGTAAGGCAATAATTGCAAATAATTCGCATCAATGTGGAGAAATTTTGCCCAGGTCTTCTTTGCAGAACTCTTTGGAATCATCTACACTTGAGCATTTTGGAGCATGAATGGCCTGTTTAAGGTTGAGTAAGGTACTCCAAAAGTAAATTTTTATGAATTAGAGCCATTCAGAGGTGGACTTGGTATCCTGCTTTCAGACATTCTCCTTAAGGATTTTCTGGTAGAGCGCATACCTTCTTGTTCCATCTATTACAGCATTATGCTTACAATTAGCAAAACCTAAAACCTCAATTAAGCTCAAACATGACAGGTATAACTTGAAGTTTCAGTTTTCTATCAGATTTTTATTAAGTAAATTATCATTTTGAAGCCAGAATACCAGGAATGTGTTTTTCCAAAGATAGTATTAATCCCCCCCCTCCTTGAACCGCCACCTTAACGTGGTGGAGGGGTTTGAGTGTTCAAATGATCCTAGAGGCTATGTTGTCTGGGGCTTAAATGCCCCTGGTAGGGTCTCCCATGGCAAACAGGCACGAGGTGATGGGTCAGACAAAGAGCGGTTCAAGAATCCTTCATGAGGACCACTAAATCGAGGCACGTGACGTCGCCCGGTACGGCGGAGCCGGGGTCCCACCCTGGAGCCAGGCCTGGGGTCGGGACTCGTCGGAGAGCGCCTGGTGGCCGGGATGCTCCTCGCGGGACCCGGCCGGGCCAAGCCCAAACGAGAGACGCGAGGCCATCCCCCAGTGGGCCCACCACCTGCAGGGGGAACCGTGAGGGACCGGTGCAAAGAGGATTGGGTGGCGGACAAAGGTGGAGACCTCAGCGGCCCGATCCCCGGATGCTTAGGCTGGCTCTAGGGACGTGGAATGTTACCTCACTGGGGGGGAAGGAGCCTGAGCTTGTGCGGGAGGTCGAGAGATATTGACTAGAAATAGTCGGGCTCGCCTCCACGCACAGCGTGGGCTCTAGAACCCATCTCCTTGAGAGGGGCTGGACTCTCTTCTACTCTGGAGTGGCCCACGGGGAGAGGCGGCGGGCTGGGGTGGGTTTGCTTGTTGCCCCCCAGCTCAGCCGTCTCGTGTTGGGGTTTACCCCGGTGGCATCCCTGGTCGCATCCCTGCGCCTTAGGGTCGGGGATAGGTCTCTGACTGTCGTTTCGGCCTACGGGCCGAGGGGTAGTGCGGAGTACCCGGCCTTCTTGGTGTCCCTGTCGGGGGTGCTGGATAGTGCCCCTCCCGGGGACTCCATTATTCTGCTGGGGGACTTCAACGCCCACGTGGGAAACGACAGTGACACCTGGAGAGGCGTGATCGAGAGGAATGGCCTCCCCGATCTGAATCCGAGTGGTGTTTTTTTATTGGACTTCTGTGATAGTCACGGATTGTCCATAACGAACACCATGTTCAAGCATAAGGGTGTTCATCAGTGCACTTGGCACCAGGACACCCTAGGCAGGAGGTCAATGATCGACTTTGTTGTCGTATCATCAGACCTTCGGCCGCATGTTTTGGACACTCGGGTGAAGAGAGGGGCTGAGCTGTCCACTGATCACCACCTGGTGGTGAGTTAGATCCGCTGGAGGAGGAGAAAGCCGGACAGACTTGGCAGGCCCAAGTGCATAGTGAGGGTCTGCTGGGAACGCCTGGCGGAGCCCTCGGCCAGGGATGTATTCAACTCCCACCTCCGGGAGAGTTTTGACCAGATTCCGGGGGATGTTGGAGACATAGAGTCCAAGTGGACCATGTTCTCCGCATCTATGGTCGATGCTGCTGCCCGTAGCTGCGGCCGTAAGGTCTGCGGTGCCTGTCGCGGCGGCAATCCCAGAACCCGGTGGTGGACAGCGGCAGTAAGGGATGCTGTCAAGCTGAAGAAGGAGTCCTATCGGCTGTCGTTGGCTTGTGGGACTCCTGAGGCGGCTGACGGGTACCGTGAGGCCAAGCGTGTTGCGGCCCGAGCTGTGGCAGAGGCAAAAACTCGGGCCTGGGAGGAGTTCGATGAGGCCATGGAGAAGGACTACCGGTCGGCCTCGAAGCGATTCTGGCAAACCGTCCGGCGCCTCAGGAGGGGGAAGCAGTGCTTCGTCAACACTGTTTATAGTGGGGGTGGGAGGCTGCTGACCTCGACTGGGGACATTATCGGGCGGTGGAAGAAGTACTTCGAGGATCTCCTCAATCCTGCCATCACGCATTCCCTGGTGGAAACAGAGGCTGGGGACTCGGGGTTGGACTCTTTCATCACCCAGGCTGAAGTCACCGAGGTGGTTAAAAAGCTCCGCGGTGGCAAGGCTTCGGGGGTGGATGAGATCTGCCCTGAGTACCTCAAATCTCTGGATGTTGTGTGGCTGTCATGGTTGACACACCTCTTCAACATTGCATGGCGGTCGGGGACAGTACCTCTGGACTGGCAGACCGGGGTGGTGGTCCCCTTCATAAGAAGGGGGACCGGAGGGTGTGTTCCAACTACAGGGGGATCACACTCCTCAGCCTCCCTGGTAAGACCTACGCCAGGGTATTGGAGAGGAGAGTCCGGCCGATAGTCGAACCTCGGCTTCAGGAGGAGCAGTGTGTTTTTCGTCCCGGCCGTGGAACACTGGACCAGCTCTATACCCTCTACAGGGTACTCGAGGGCTCATGGGAGTTTGCCCAACCGGTTCACATGTGTTTTGTGGACCTGGAGAAGGCATTCGACTGTGTCCCTCGTGATGCCTTGTGGAGGGTGCTCCAGGAGTATGGAATCGGGGGCCCTTTATTAGGGGCCATCCGGTCCCTGTATGAGCGGAGCAGGAGTTTGGTCCGCATTGCCGGCACTAAGTCGGACCTGTTCCCGGTGCATGTTGGACTCCGGCAGGGCTGCCCTTTGTCACCGGTCCTGTTCATAACTTTTATGGACAGGATTTCTAGACACAGCCAAGGGCCGGAGGGCGTCTGGTTTGGGGACCAGTGGATTTCGTCTCTTCTTTTTGCAGATGACGTGGTCCTGCTGGCCCCCTCTAGCCAAGACCTACAGCATGCGCTGGGACGGTTCGCAGCCGAGTGTGAAGCGGCTGGGATGAAGATCAGCTCCTCCAAGTCAGAGGCTATGGTACTCGACCGGAAAAGGGTGGCTTGTCCTCTTCAGGTTTGAGGGGAGTTCCTGCCTCAAGTGGAGGAGTTCAAGTATCTCGGGATCTTGTTCACGAGTGAGGGAAGAATGGAGCGGGAGATCGACAGACGGATCGGTGCGGCTGCCGCAGTAATGGGGGCGCTGTGCCGGTCCGTTGTGGTGAAGAGAGAGCTGAGCCGAAAAGCGAAGCTCTCGATTTACCGGTCGGTCTACGTTCCTACCCTCACCTATGGCCATGAACTTTGGGTCATGACCGAAAGAACGAGATCCCGGATACAAGCGGCTGAAATGAGCTTCCTCCGTAGGGTGGCCGGGCACTCCCTTAGAGATAGGGTGAGGAGCTCGGCCATTCGGGAGAGGCTCGGAGTAGAGCCACTGCTCCTCCACATCAAGAGGAGCCAGTTAAGGTGGCTCGGGCATCTATACCGGATGCCTCCTGGACGCCTTCCTCGGGAGGTGTTCCAGGCACGTCCCACCGGGAGGAGGCCCAGGGGACGGCCCAGGACATGCTGGAGGGACTATGTCTCTCGGCTGGCCTGGGAACGCCTTGGGCTCCCCCAGGAGGAGCTGGAGGAGGTGTCTTGGGAGAGGGATGTCTGGGTTTCTCTGCTGAGGCTGCTGCCCCCGCGACCCGGTTCTGGATAAGCGGAAGACGACGAGTATGACGAGTACGAGTACGAGTAGTATTTATCCAGTGTGGACAGGTCTAATGTTGTTGTATGACATTCATTGATGTCAACACATTGTATAATTACAATCTCCATATTGCATTGTTTAACATTTTTGAAATGACACTGTTCAGGACAGTTTGATATTGTATTGCAAGTTCTTATGAAGCACTATAAAACCTGGGCATAGATCAAGAGAAATATCAAGACAGACGGAAACATAGAAGTAGATTACAACAACATTGGTATCCAAGGTTGGAACATTTAAGTTGGATGTAAACAAGCAAAGTCTCACCCTGAAACCTTTTCTCATTAACTCTTGGAGGGATTAGTGATGCCATATGGCCATTATTTAGGTCTTGGCAGTTGGCAACCCTAGTCGGGATGCACTTCTGATCTAGGAAATCACAACATGCCAGCACAAAATTAAGGGTACTTCTGAGCTCCTGCTTTTAATTCTTGACAATCCAGCAAAGCTGGAGACTCTTAGCGCATTCACACTGCTGGTCCAGTCCAGGGTTTGGTAAAAGTGAAAAAATTCACTCCTTATATTCACACCTTAAAATTCACATCTCAATTGGCGTGGTATGCTTTCACAACAGAGATTGTTGGACAGGACCAATTATGCATTTGTAACAAATTGGTCTGGGGGCAGTATTGCACTGATCGAGAAGAAAAAAAGCATGAAGAACAAATAATCCGTTATCGGGGGTTTCTGTTGCTACTTTGATGTTCAATTGTAGTTGAATAATACTCCATGTATAGCCCCCACAAGACATTTTCAAACTATTTCGTCTTTAGATTCGTGCTCTTACTTTGTTTTTCTTCTTCTACTCAAATGCGCTAAACTTACGACACACTGTATGGTACGCTGGGAACAGCAGGCATACACACTGCAAGCAAACCACTCCAGGGCCCGGTTAAACCATGCAGAGACCGGCAGTTGTAACAATGCCAGGGAATGGTTCTCTGGTCCATTTTAGGGTCCACGATGGATTCACACCGGTGTGATCCTCTCCAGAAACTAGACTCTGGCATAATAAAAAGTATTCCAAAGGTTTGGTGTGAAAGCACTGCTGCAGCCATACCACCTGGAAGCATGATGGACTCGCATCATCATATTAAACTACCACAAAATGCATATAAAAGATCAGTGCATTCCTGAACTAAATTGGAAACTGAACACATCTAATCTAAATACTTCTTTCACTTTAAATATCCAAGTCAGGATTTGTATGCCCCTGTTGGGGACACTTTTAATAGCACATTTCAACAACAAAAACAAAAGGGATAATATAGGTAAAGAAGACTGCTGACAAGGTGCATCAAACAGGGCATTGTCTTTCGTTTTCCACATTAACTATTGGTCAAGCTTTTTCACTCACCTAACCCAAAACACTTAGGGAATTCTTTCCCACATATTTTTAAAACACCGCGAAAGTCCTCACCTAGAGCAAGGAAGAACCATCCACATTTTGGCTGAGCCAGATATCTTTGGATTTGCCTGTGGGGCAGCTTTTAATTTGTTGATCTGTTGGGACTAGCCCAAACGGTTGTACAGAGCTTGTCAGTACAGAACAATGTCAACATGCCCTGGCCATTTGGTGACAGCGTATTCCTTAGGCAGGTTTATAGTGGACATGTTAAAGATTCAGCAAAAGCTGCCTCGAAGCATGTGGCAAAAGCCTAATCACACTGAGCTGTTTCTACATTGACAAAGATCATTCTTATCCTGTTTCATGCAATTCTGAAAATGTATTTGTGATTTACCAACCGTTTGTAAATGGCGAGATGTCAAACTTCGCCATGCTGCCACGTCCACACGCTTTGATGCAGCTGTTGCACTTCTGGCGCTATCTCAAATCCTTTTGTATGAAGGTAAGGCAGTAAGGTTACCCTTAACCTTGGTACCAGGATGACAGAATATGGTCCAGATCAGACAGGTTCTAGATTTGTGGGAGCCAAGGGTGTGTGACTACAGATAACATGTACACAGGATGCAAGAGAAAGGTATGTTTTATTTACTTACAATTTAAAGTATGTGCACAATACATTTAACAAAAAAATAGAGCTTGCTTGGAAAAAAAAATAAAGCGCAAAAACGTACCCTGTTTTGTTTAGTCCTTTTAGTCCTTTCAATGTCTTTTGTTGTCGTTTAGTTGTTCAATGTCAAATGTGCATTTGTGTCGTTTGTAACCAGTCGGGTTTCAAGCTACCAGTTCGGTGGACTCTTATGGCAAGGGCACGCCATTCAGTACTGGGGTTAGGATCCTTGGTTCTTCACAGTTTTCACTGTAGGCAATAAAGACCTGACCTACGGGTAAGGTCAGAAATAAGCAGCTTAGAACCCAAAATTAACCTATACAGCTCATTAACGATTGCTATCTAATATGTTCACAATGTATTCAAAATAATCCTTGTTGTACAACAATATAATTAAAGAATATTCCAAATTACCCATAAACCAATTTAACATAGGTTAATCTGGTTATAATCCAGTGTAATAATTAATTTCAATTTAGTGTGCATCTTTAAATGACACAGTATTGCAATAAAGTGCTTTAGGAAACCAACGTGGGTTCCAGCTTGACAAAATAAACAAAAAAATATTAGCACTGCTTAAACAATGAGCATGTGCTAACATAAAATATTTTACAACCTCACATAATGTAAGTATTCCAATTCAAACCTTTTGCAAACAATAAACCGCATCATGCTAGCAGATTAACATCCACATACACACTGAATAGAACTCACTATGTGAGGCAACACATGCTACATGGGGGTTCCCAGACTGCTGCAGACTCACAGCCTTCAGCTTCAAAAGTCTTTAATTTTACAAATGTTATGTCACTAAACAAGTAATGGCAAATTGTACAGATAGCTAGGGGTTCGTATTTCTTACCAAATCTCTTGGTATTTTCTGCAAAACAACTGCTACTTCAACGTTAGTCGCACCACCACATGAAGAGCAATCTCTCTGTCTGTGTCTCCAGCGTGTAAAATGCTGACAGGTGAGTGTCCACATTAGTATAAAATAGACGACGTAGGTAAACAACCATCATGGTGAGTAAAAAAATACAAAGAAAATCAAAATAATATTGAGAATTTAAAAAGGTATGTTCAAACATTTTTTTATGCTGTGTGACAATTTAATTTTGCTATGTTTCATTATCATGGCTTAAACTTTTCTTAATCCAGTCTAAATTCTATGATGGTTAATTTCTCTCCAATGATTACTAGGAGCGCATTAGTTTTTTTTTTTTGTCACAGCTCTTTGAAGACAGTGTCACACCTAGCAACGGAGTCAACCACACCTCCTCACTAAGATAGGGATTTCTGTTGTCTCCTCACTCAGAGGAGACAACTCACTTTCAGACTCTAACCTTGAAAACTGGCTCAGAGTTTATATGTTCTTTCTTTCTAGGTGAAACGACTAAAGGAGCTACATCCATTAACATTTACTTTTCCTTCCCATAGAAAGTACTCCTGGATCAGTGCTTCTTTGTTCTCTTTGTGTCTCTGCTCTGTTCTCTCTAACCCCCAGTCGGTCGTGGCAGATGGCCGCTCACACTGAGCCTGGTTCTGCTGGAGGTTTCTTCCTGTTAAAAGGGAGTTTTTCCTCTCCACTGTCGCTACATGCATGCTCAGTATGAGGGATTGCTGCAAAGTCAACGCCAGTGACTGTCAACTGTCTCTACATGCTCATCCGGGAGGAGTGAATGCTGCAAGTCAGTAACTGGATGCAATCCGCTGGGTTTCCTTAGACAGAAAAACATTTTATCCAATTTGAATAAATAACTAAATCTGACTGCACCGTTCAATGATTATGCCTAATTGGAATGTATGTACCTGACTTTTGTGAAGTGCCTTGAGACAACATGTGTTGTGAATTGGCGCTATATAAATAAAACTGAATTGAATTTAATTGAATTGAACTCGGAGTCGCTCTCAGCAGCTAGCTGAATCACTCTTAAACTAAAACTTCTTGGCAAGAATTTTTAGGCTAAAACAGGAGCTCTCTGAGAGGACTCTGAGAATCTTTGAGAATACGGGCCCAGATTTATGAAGTGTACGAAAAATAGTTGTCATCTTGACAGATTCCACCACCCGAGCTTTGGGTCTTCGATGCTCCTCTAGAGTTGTATCTTTGCTGCTTCTCTAATGCTTGTCATGCCTGGCCTGTCTTTTTAGATGGACAGGCATGTAAAAAGGGACATGTGAATTAAAAATAAAATATTAAAATTAAACACATGCCATAATTTTCAAATTTGTAGATTTCTAGTACTATTTGCCTTCTACATCACAATCATCAACAGTTTGGTGTTGGTCTACTACATGACATTCCATTGAAATACAATGTAGTTTGTGGTTGTTGAGAGAAAATTTGAATATACAGAATCTACACAAACACAGGAAAGACCAAAAAAATGTAGCGAACTTCTGTTTCACCAAAAAAGTGGCTCAGGAGGTTCAAATACTTTTGCACTACAAACCTAATAAGGAGTCACCAAGCTGATCATAAACCCCTGACTATAATGTAGCAACGGGTATAATGTAGCAGTTATTTACAAACTGCACTTTTTGGTTGTCAGCTTAAGCTGTATCATTCTACCTCATCTTCTGTGATTCACCCAACCACTCCAAGTCTACCAAAGGAGGACTAAACCTTTAGATTTCAGTGTGTTATTTGGGCAATTGCAACAAAGACTGTTTCTGTTCTTTTCAAGGTCTTTAACTCTTTTATTACCATACCGTCAGCAAGGATGGGATTTTGCATCATTTTTTTTGTTTTGTTTTGCCCTTTAAACAGTTATTGCAGATTCAAAAACACACACTCTAAAACACTAAACATCTGCCAGATACTGAAAGTGGAGGTTATCTTGAAAAAAATGAGCAGAAGATCACTGCATTTTGATTGAGAATTTTGTGATCGAAAAATTCAGATGGTCTATATGTAATGCTGTATACACATTCTAAACCAATGCTACAATGGTTCAGAATGTTTATACTGCCACATTTATACTAGATTGTCAATGTTGTCAATGTTATTTAGGGGAGTAGTGGCCTAGTGGTTAGCGAGTAGGGCATTTGCATCCTGGAGAGGCCACATGTACCCTGGTTTGAATCCCACCGCCTACCAGTCTGGCTCCCTGAGCAAGACCCTGAATGCTCCTGGGCGCCGCACAATAGCAGCCCACTGCTCCCTAAGGGATGGGTTAAATAAAAAGGATAATTTCTCCATTGTGAGATCAATAAAGTCTAACTTATTATTATTTACTTTATTAGGAAAGTATGATAAAGCCATTACTTAGTACCAAGTCCAATGTTAAATAAGCTAAATGTACTACATGTAAAAGCACAGAAGAATAATTGAGTTTTGCATTATTTCAACAGAAGCCTAAAGCAGATTAAAGTTGCAGTATGTGTTATTTACCAGTATTACAAAGTCATCTGGAGGTGCGATAAGCAGTTGTTGCATATGGTTTTGAGTAACAAGAGATACATATGTGTACAATTGTATTCTATTTTGACTTTATTATTCATTGTTTGTACTAGACATTTAAAGCATTAACACGTATTGTAAATGAGTGGCGAAGAAAATGAATATACACAGTCTGGAGAAAGAGTGTCCACAGTGTCACTGTGGTTTTTACTCTTACACTCTACATTTATTTTACAGAAATTATCTTTGTTATTGTGGTCACCGTGGCAGCCAGGACCTATAACATTAATTCTGGTCATAAGAGTTTTAAGTTTAGACTTGTGATCAGGGGGTCAACAGATCAGGCAGATTGATAGAACTAGCGGCGTCTGCCAATGCAACTTTAGCATAGCTACACTGACATTAGTCTGCTGAGAAAGTAGTAGAAAAATGAATGGAAAGATACAACGCTGAAGCACTGTGTCCCAATGATATATACCTTTCTTGGGGTTTCATTCAATATAAATCCATATTAGCTGGTCCAGGTGGTGGAAGCTAAAAGCTAGTCTGAGAGGAGACAAATCAAAGTGGACTTCTAAAGCTGTAAAATAACACAAAAAAATCAAAAAATCAGCAGTTTATGCTAACAGCATTTTATGGACTTATAAACCGTCATCATATATTTCCTTTCTACACTGCTTTACATTAATTTCCAGCTTTAACCGTGACCAGAAATGCTTTCCATGTTTGCTTTCTTGTACATTTTTTCAGACAATAAGATCACTGGTGGAGCAACACCACCTACTTCCATCAGCTTCCTTCTAAATAACCACCTAATTCAAACATAACAAAGATTTAAAGGTTCATAAAATAGTGTTGGTATAACCTGCTAAGATGTTTCTGAAACTGTTTGGTTTTGGGCCTCTCAGACTAGCTTTTAGCTTCTGCCTCTGAAACCCACAAATCTGGATTTACACTAAATTAAAATGCCAAGAGAGATAGTTGCTCCTGGAAAGATGTTTACTGCTTCCATCCTTTCCAAACGAATCTTACTTCAAAAATTCTGCACTGTCTCTTTATAAAACAACTCATAACTTTAACGTTAAGATATCTGTTGCCAAATGAAATATACAAATTTTTCATACCAGGAGGCATTTCTTCTCTTTGCTTTTGGGTAACCTTCTGGTCCCAGCACTGCATGTTAAGGTTCCACATGTTGTCTGAGCTGCTTTAAACGGACAGTTAAAGATACTCGGGTTGGGGCCAGATGAGGAAAATAAATATCCACTTTCCATTTTGCCTCAGGGCCTCCTATAAGCAACATTTGGCCCTGAATGCAGCTTTTCTTTCTACTCTTGGTCTATAATGCAGTTGGACCACCTTAAATCTTTCTCCTCTGTCTGTCGAAGTGCCACTAATTTTAGGCTACTGAGCTGTAGCATTATTTCCTGTCGACACTTTTTTCTTCCTTCACAGGTGCTTCTTTGATATGAATGAGGCAGTGAAGTGGAACGTGCTGTTTCAGTCTCGCTCAAGATATTTGTTTACACCACAAATCAATGGCCACATATCCAAACATGTATGATCACTAAGTAAATATCTGAGCATAGCGAAAGACTGTAGGTAGACCTGCAGCTCTGAGCACACAATACCCAAAACCAAGGAATAATTAGCTTACCATGCTGTTTGTCTTTGGATTTATTGCAAGCTCAACAGTACCACCTGTCAGATTAGCAGAGAGGAGAGATGTTTTAAGTCTGTGGCAGTGATTTGAATAAATGAATTTTGATGTGGTGGTGTGTGCTTCGGAAAAAGTAGATGTGTTAGTTTTTATTATGTGCTTGAAACTTAAACAAAATATCAATGCATTTAATAAGGAATAGATGAAATTTACACAGCAATACCGTTTCTGGATTGGACAGTTCAGCAACTTTCATTAAAACCTTCAAATGAGATCCAAGAGCTTACAAGTTGACAGTTTGAGTGAGTTTTTTTGCTGATTGTTACTATTCGGCAGTCAAGGCCCTTCACGTGATTGGTGCTAAGTGTAGCAGGTTTGAGATAGCAACGCAACATGTGGTTAATGGCCTCAAAAATATTCACAGGCTTGTAGATAGGCTCCTACTGCGAATGAGCTTGCAGGGGCAAACGCCTTAGAGTGATTACAATTGTTAATCAAGAATCAGTTCCTTACTCTCAAAAAAAGGAGAAAAAAAGAACACTTCATCTCAGACCCGGTGCTCTATCAACTAGTGGACCTTATCCTCAGTAAAATAAAAAGACAGTGTTCTACTTTTCTGTTAACTATTTGTAATCTGTCCTGAAGCTACAGTATTAATATTTGTACTATATAATCTTTTATGTACCCTGATCTTTAGGAACCTTTGATTTTCACTGTTGTTGCAATGACAACTTTTCTTTTTTTTCATATGATATCAAACTCAGGTTATTTTGTCTCAGGATCGTGCAGAGACCACTGAAGGGACAGGTGCTCAAAGTAAAAAAAGGAGACATAACCGGATACTAGGGCAGAATATTAGCAAAAATCTAACTTCTAAGACTTTCTTACTGAGACTTTTTTCAGCAGTTCTGTATTTTCTACGTAACGCATAGTCAGTTGTGCACATTCTACTTTTCAGGATTCATAAGACATGATGTTTCAACTGTGTTTGTGTGGATGAAATACTATGTGGAACAGTGTTTATTGTCATTATTTTTGATGTAAGACTGTTGTTACAGTTGCTAGCAATACGAACAAAACCGAGCAGGAAACTGGAACGCTATAACTCAGAGATGAAACTCCGACTTCCCAGTTCCAGCTTCCGAGGTTAATGGAATGTACTTGTCTATCTCACTGCGCGAGGGGCAGCTATTGCGCGGTAAGAGGGGGGATTCTGTCATGTAATTTCTCTTACGAAAACACATAATAATTAACATTGTTAATACATATTTTTTTTAGGTCTCAGAAAAGGGCTTAGGGTTAGGGCTACAAAAAAAGTAACCCTTCCTTGTCCTAGTGGTTCCGATTGGTGGTAGTGGTGCAGTGGGCTGTTTCTTGCCATAGGCCACATGGGCAGTTGCCTAGGGCGTCAACTGCTGAATGGGGCATTGCTGTGACACCTCAAGAAAAAGATGAAACAAAAAGCAACAATGCACAGCCCTGACTCACTTCCTTTTCCCATGTTCTGTACTGAAATTAAAATTAAGAGAAAAAAAATACCCCAAAAAAAGCCAAAAATGTAACAGGTAACATTGTGGACCTGGAAATTCAGCCACAACACATATGCATTTGAATAGGTTTATTGAACAGAAGTCAAGGTTATTGCTCTGGTCAAGGAACACAACTTGTAGCTCTGCAGAGAGAAAACACAGGTTAGTGACTTGAATGTCACAATGGTGCATTAGTGTGAAACATTGTCCTCCACTGACCTTAGACACAGGAAGGGTTGCAGAAGCCACGGCGGCGTCAGAGAGAGAATGATGGTTGGCAGACAAGTCTGGGGTTACAGCTTGACCACGCGGGAAGGAGACATTGAAACTGAGCATTTTTCAGCTCTCCTCTCCAGTCTGTAGAGTGTTATTAAGTAGTGTAACAGATACTAACAATGACAGATGTCAGTGATGAAGGCAAGAGAGGTACTCCAGAAACACAGCTTCAGTTCTGTACACCGAAAGGCTCCAATCCAATAAACAGAGAATGGTCAAATGCAGGAAGGAGGATGTCAGGAAACTGAAGAGAATTAAGTGTAAATTGATGGCCCAGAATTAGAGCATTAGTCAATGTCAAGATGTCCAAGGCAAGGTGAGAACAATCCAGGAACGTAAACTTGGCTGGCAACTTAAAGACAAACCAGAGCAAGGAAAGACTGCTGGACATCTACCGGCACAAGACTGTCGACAATCTGGCAGAGAGGCAGAGACTGGATAGAACATACACTCACCACCAACTTTATTAGGTACACCTTGCTAGTACCGGGTTGGACCCCCTTTTGCCTTCAGAGCTGCCTTAATTCTTCGTGGCATAGATTCAACAAGGTACTGGAAAGATTCTTCAGAGAGTTTGGTCCATATTGACATGATAGCATCACACAGATGCTGCAGATTTGCCGGCTGCACATCCATGATGCGAATCTCCCGTTCCACCACATCCCAAAGGTGCTCTATTGGATTGAGATCTGGTGACTGTGGAGGCCATTTGAGCCCAGTGAACTCATTGTCATGTTCAAGAAACCAGTCTGAGATGATTCGTGCTTTATGACATGGCGCATTATCCTGCTGGATGTAACCACCAGAAGATGTGTACACTGTGGTCATATAGGGATGGACATGGTCAGCTACAATACTCAGGTAGGCTGTGGCATTGACACAATGCTCAATTGGTACTAAGGGGCCCAAAGTGTGCCAAGAAAATATCCCCTACACCATTACACCACCACCAGCAGCCTGAACCGTTGATACAAGGCAAGATGGATCCATGCTTTCATGTTGTTGAGGCCAAATTCTGACCCTACCATCCGAATGTTGCAGCAGAAATTGAGACTCACAGGGTTCAAAGTGCTCCGGCCGGAGGCCGGATTTCCGGCTTCAGCGCGAGACAGTGCTCCGCCTCAACCTAACTTTAGTTAATAGACAGGGATTACTTCCAATCTGAAATGAATTACCAATCATAACAGTACGGCGGGTGAACCACATTCCATACCAGTTGGTGGCAGTAATGCACACAAGTTTTTGCCAACCCCCAATAAACAACAGAAGAAGTAAGGCGGGCCGCAGTTATTAGCAAGGGTCAAATCGAATGCACAGTGTATAAGATGGAGTTCGTTACACTGGGACAAAATACTATTTTACTGGAGAGAGGAATTAAAAACAAGTGGTGCTGGGCATAGCTAGAGGAGAGAGAACAAGACAGAAACTGTCGATGCCTGGAGCTTGTTTTTGTGTCATTTGCCACAAATGCTACTATATGCTACGAGTGCGACATGATTTGGACAAAACCCTCAGAGCTGCAGTCAAAGCTCTACAACACACCTGCATGTTACTGGGAGCTACATCAACGGCAAGCACTCCAGCGTCATTCACTGATCGTGTATGTGAACAAAAAGTAAGTTTGTGCACATTCATAGCCGAGCATGACTTGTCCTTCACAATTTCACAACCGTTAGTTAATCTGTGTAAAACGTCCCCATGACAAAACCGCATTAGCTAAACTGTCTATGTCAAATCCACATGTTAGCTATTTGAGCACACATGGCCTGGCCCCTCATTTGAAAAAACTTTTGTCAGAAAAACTGAAAGATACGATGTTTTCTTTGAACGTTGATGAGTCGACCAACTGCAATGTGGACAGAATTCTAAACATGCTTGTTTGCTATTTTGATAAAGACAGTGAAAAAGTTATTACTCAGTATTTAGCCAGCAAAAAGTAAACATCACAACTGCTAATGTTTTTATGGATACACTGAGAGACATTCTGACTTCAAACAATCTTCAGTGGAGACAAGTTATCAGCATACTTATGGACAATTGTGCTGTTATGTGAGGTAAAAAAGGAGGACTTGAAACACATGTGCGAAAAGAAAACCCCTTCTTGTTGGATATATCTGGAGACACTGGGAACAATGGCCCAATGCCCCCAAAAGCCCTTTTTAAACCATTTGGCACAAAAAATACAGGATTTCTGCTCAGACGTCTATTATGGTCTCTATGTATGAGAACTTTTCCTACAAAAGTCCCTTTTTAAGATTAAAAAATGGATGGTCCACATATCATACAAAACGCATAGCTGTCTTGATTTTTTATTATTTTTATTATTAATTTATATTTTTTATTAAAATACAAAAGAGTTAATGTAAGTCCTCTATGAGCAATGTGAAAAAAAAAGGTCAAGGGTCCCCCCAACAGCAAATTTTTTCCCCGAGCTGTTTGAAATTTATAAATAAAATTAAGAAAAACTTTTGGGGTTTTTCTGATTTTTCTTAGCAGTCAAATAGTTTAACATGTTAATGTTTCAGAGATGTGTATGTTCTGCCGAAGGGATGATCCCCCAGGTCTTCAGAGGAAATGCAGTGTCAGTTGGGGGAAAAAGGGGAAAAATAGAATTCTGCAACGGGCCGCCGCCACAGCTTCCCGGGGGGAACACAAACAAACAGAGACAGGGGAAGGGGACTGTGGGAAATACTCTTCACCCGAATATGAAAAAATTCCCTTGTTTTTGGACACTTCAGGGTATTTTTGATATCAGACCGAAAGTTTAGAAATGAAATTTAAAAATTTTGAATTCTTTTTAGTATAAAACCTATTAGGGGTGGGACCTTTTTACATTTTGCAATTTTCTGGTAATAGAAAAATTGGTTTGGTTATTTTTATGACACCGCAAAAACAGCATCAAAATCAATTTCCCCAATTTTAGCCCTTTTAAAAACCCGCATTAAGTAACTTTTGGGGAAAAATGTTTTTTTGTTTGTTTTATATTCATTAAAAAACCCCTATGTCTCCCCCTGTAGAATATTTGGGGAGGTAATCTGTAAAAAAAAAATCAAAAACTCCTCGGGTCCTTCCCCCGTGCCCCACTGTCATTTGCAGAAAAACACCGCTCCCCGTCAGAAACAAACCCAAAAACAGCCAGGGGGAATGTTTCTTAGCGGGTGTCAATCACGCTTGTGTTTCCCCCCTGCTCAAGATTGCCCTGCTTACAGCTGTGCCCAATGGCGCTGTGCAATGATTTGTAATGCTAAAAGATTTTGAGTAAAGTATGGGCAGGCCATTTGCCCGTGTAAAAATATTTTTGATTTTTTGTCCCTATCAGTGGGGAAAAATGGGCCCAAAACTGTTTTTCTGGGCCCTCATTTGGGGGCCCTGCTTACTAGCCTTTGTGTTCATGGCAGGCTTCACTGTGGAGGGAGGGCTGTAGCACAGCAGAAAGCAAGAGGAAGATATCTGTGAGTTGTGCTTGTTTACATTTTCAGCAAAGTTCATGGTTTACTCAGAACTCCCTACTGTAGCTTTAAAGTTTTTAGTAAAATATATGATCACGGGCTTTGTATGTGTGTTTGTGCTTCACATGGGTTTGGCATTTCTCACACTATTACAAATAATAACTAGCTCTATTTTTAGGTTTTCTTAAAAGGTAGGGTAATTTAGTAATATTTGACTAGTGTTAGTAATCAGTAATATTATGTGTTACTGTTTAAATGGATTGATACATTATTGATCCAAGTGAATTGAAATGTATGGTATGGCACATAATATGTAATGTCAATGACTATATAAATATTAGCCGTTTTTTCCTGCAGGTGTCCTTCCCATTTTCCAGAGATTCCTGAAGAAGTTGCAGCATGAAAAACCAATGGTGCATCTACTGCATGCTGAGATGTTGGCTGTGGTCAGGGAGCTACTTAGGAAGCTTTTGAAACCAGACTCTATTGGACCGAGTGCAAAGGAGATCTTGAAAACAGATGTTTGTCGTAGAGACTTGCACTTAACGGACAAGAGAGTGTGTGTTGGACAGTACTGCTTTTCTAAGATAAGCAAAGCACACTCAGAAAAGAAGGTATGGGTCTCGACTGTCTACAACAGCCTTCGAGAAGGATATATGAAAAAAACCTTCCACTGAACAACAGTACAATCACATCACTGTCTGCACTCAGTCCATCTCTAGTGCAGGATATAGTGTATGAGGGCCTTGCAATAATTAAATCCACCTTGAAGGCTAGGCAGTTCACAGCTTCAACCATGACAATAGATCAGCCAATGAGAATATCATGTCTGTTGGCATATCAGAACTATCAGAAAAAGCTGGAAAAGAAAAAAGAGATGCAACATGAAAGGAAGCTTCAAAAGCTGACTGAAGCAGCTGCTTCAACTAAAGTGTCGCTTGGATCAGACTGTTTAACTCGACCTGCAGCCTCTAAAGCTCCCTCTGCTTCAGCCACAGGTCCAGGCTCAGGGCCAGTCAGATGGCCATCTAAGATACATAAGCACAACAGTTTAGCCCTAGCCTCCACCTCTGCTGTCAAAGCCTCCACCTCTGCAGCCAAAGCCGCCACCTCTGCAGCCAAAGCCTCCACCTCTGCAGCCTCAGCATGTTACTTCTCTGCAGTCAAAGCCTCCCCCTCTGCAGTCAAAGCCTCCCCCTCTGCAGTCAGAGCCTCCACCTCTGGAGCCACAGCCTACTCCTCTGCAGTCAAAGCCTCCTCCTCTGCAGTCAAAGCCTCCAACTCTGGAGCCACAGCTTCCACCTCTGCAGTCAAAGCCTCCACCTCTGGAGCCACAGCTCTGGAGCCAAAGCCTAATCCAGGGCATATAGCCACTATGCTCCTTCAACAAAATCAACCAAAACAACCTATGGACCTGTTAAAGCTGTTTGTTCAGCAAACCCTCCTGTGCTCCAGCCCTATTCCCTGAACAGGTCAAAGCATCATCTGGGGGATATTGTCATTGATTTTGGAATAGATCTGACCCACATGCATCTTAATGTTTTTCCCGTCAGTAGACCTAAAATGTATGAAATCCGAACATCGTCATGTGGAGATGACTGTGGAGAGTGGTTAAAGATGAGTGAACACTGTAGAAGAAAACCCCTGCAATCACCAGTTTCACCAGAATATTTTTCTGGATTGGGGGAAATGATGTCATGAGAGTAACGAAGTTGCTGAGATACTGGTGGAGCGGTAGCGCCCTCTACTGTCTGGGCGGTTGTTCTGCTAAGAGTGTGTTGTAGCATAGTGGCTATCTGCTCAAGCTGTTCGTTAGAGTACCTTACTTGCTCAGCTAAGGATCAGAGAGCGGTGTCATGAGAGTCAATTTGGTGAGTATGCTCAGATATGGTTCTCCTAAGTGCCTCTGCAGGGTCTTGTTGGCTGGAGTGTTCTGTCATCGATTTTGGAATAGATGTGACCCACATGCAGAATGACACTTGAGAGAGATAATGTTTTTGAAAGTTGGTTTATTGAGGGTGTTGTTCTAGCCAGGACCAGGAGACTGCCAACTATGAGGAGGTATAAGGACAGGTGAGAAGACTTATTGACCCAATGATCTACTGAATAAATTATTTGCTTACTAGCTGTCTGAAATGAACCGCCAGGGGGGAAGACGAAGGATGTGGGATCTGGACGAGTTGTACAGAGGTCCACTAGAGGAACGAGCTTGGTCCAGGTAAGTAAATCCTCTTGGTTCTTGTCGAGGAATTCCTGAGATCTTGACTTGGTCCGTTCCTTGGTGGGGGGGTAGAGGGTGAGGAGCTCCGTTTGGAGGAAAACAGTTGAATAGTTTGTCGGAGGGTGGACAGGGTTCGCAAATGCTCGGTGTCGGTAGGTGAAAACCAGGAAGCCGCCAGCTTGGTTGCAATCCAGAGAGGTTCACAGAAGGGCTTGGTCTCTGTCCTATAGCAGAAAATCACTCAGAATCCGAAATTGAACAGGAATAGTCTCAGAGTCGAAGCTTGGTCTGTGCAGGAGGACACACGAAAGTTAGACTTAAAACTAAAGACTTAGTACTTTAGTACAGTTATTTGCACTTTTGAGAGATCATTTTTAAGAAATATTGGGCGGAGCAAGAATATGTTATGATTTCATTCCTATCACCACCTCAAAAAAAGTTTCAGGCCAGGCAACGTTTTTCCAATATTGTCCAATTTTGGTGAGCCTGTGCGAATTGTAGCCTCAGTTTCCTGTTCTTAGCTGACAGGAGTGGCACCTGGTCTTCTGCTGCTGTAGCCCATCCGCCTCAATGTGACGTGCTGTGCATTCAGAGATGCTCTTCTGCATGTCTTGGTTGTAACAAATGGTTATTTGAGTTACTGTTGCCTTTCAATCTGCTCGAACCAGTCTGGCCATTCTCCTCTGACCTCTAGCATAAACAAGGCATTTGCGACCACAGAACTGCCGCTCACTGGATATTTTCTCTTTTTCGGGCCGGTCTCTGTAAACCCTAGAGATGGTAGTGCGTGAAAATCCCAGTAGATCAGCAGTTTCTGAAATACTCAGACCAGCCCGTCTGGCACCAACAACCATGCCACGTTCAAAGTCACTTAAATCACCTTTCTTCCCCATTCTGATGCTCGGTTTGAACTCCAGCAGATCGTCTTGACCATGTCTACATGCCTAAATGCATTGAGTTGCTGCCATTTGATTGGCTGATTAGAAATTAGGTGTACCTAATAAAGTGGCCGGTGAGTGTATGTAGTGCTGCACACAGGAAGGGTTTCCAGCTGTTTGCAAAATAAATAAGGGACACCTCCTGGTAGGGCTGTCCAACCCTATTTTCTGCACCTATACAGGCCTGGTGATTTTTTTTCACCCTTTTTCTGTGTGTGAAATGACTTTGGAAACATTTGATTCAAACCTGAGTTAATTTAGATGCATGTTTTTGAGTGATACAAATATCCATGGAAAAACAATTATTCAACGATTTATAAAAAAAAATATTCTTTTTGAAAAATAAAATTACCAGACTTAAATAAATAAACCACTCTTGAAAAGATCTCCGTCCTGGTTAACTTAAAACAGTATAAAATACCATGACAGTATAATGCAAAACATTTTTGTAATAATGCATTTAGTGCAAAAACCTCTGCAGCAGTCACCTGTAAATAATATAAAAAAATCTTACTGTATATGTTAATCTTTATTTATTTATCTTTCAATTCTTCTTGTTTATCACACAAAAAATATTATGTATTTAGCCTTAAATGCTCATATTCATAACATTTCCGCATAACAACATAAAAAAAAATATTCTTTTACATTTACATCTGCCTTTGGTGTTGCCTGGTGGAGAGCAAACTGGTCAAGGGTTCCCTTGGTTATGTTGTCTCTCATGTTTCTTATGTGTCTGATACTGGAAGCATGTGTGTGGAGAAAACCTCTCTCCTCTCCTGACTCTGGAAGCAAGACTGGTAGTTAGCAAAAGAATCACTGGAGAAAAAAGAATATTAAGAGATTTTATGCATACAGTGACCTTATTCGCTTCATTGAACGCGGTCAGCTCCTTTAAAGCCAAAAAGGATAAAGAGTAATGTCCACACAGTTCCCTTATACTAGCATACTCTAAGGGGTGGGGCAGGAACTGATAAGAGAAGCCCCAAAACCAAGCCCCCCAGGTGCTTCCTGGGATAGACGAGGCTTACATTCCTTGGCAAAAAAAAAAAAACTCCTTATATGGTCACAACATTGGATCCAGTTGGAACAAACATCTAGTTTAGGAGCAGATGGACCCATATTTCATCTCCTCCCAGAACATTCTCAAGGGGGTGATAACTTCTGAGGTATGTGTTTTTCACACAGTAGAACCCCTTGCAAAACCCGAGAGGTCACCAGAACTTATGTAGAGGGTTGCAATTTGACTCCTCTTGTCCTTTAACCTGAAAAGAATTACCCATTCCTCTAATTACTGTTAAACACCATAAACACATGGATGCTTATAAAAGAAATATTATCACACATGCTGTTTCACATCCGACTGTTGTGATTATTAATCTGACAATATTATTTAATATTTAATATTAATATTTTAATATTTTATCAATTTCTTAAAATACAAGAATTTATTAACAAAAATAAGTCAACTTAAAGTCAAACATATTTCAATCAACAAACTCTTTACTATGCTAAAACAATCCAACTAAACTACCAAGCAGAATTAAAGAATAGGGAAGACTAATGGGCTATGTATAATATAAACAAGTCGATTAAAGATGATTGAAAATCATGACCAAAGAGTGATGCAACATTACCATGCAATATTATTTATGTCTGAGAACCAAGGATTATCTTGAAGAATCTGGAAATGAAGTTAAGTTAGTCTTGGAACCAACTTAGGCAATAATCAGCATACCTTTAGACAACCATTCACAATGCAAGATCAGATAAAATATTATTTTAATAAAATAATGTTTTAAAGAATGATCTGCTGAATAAAACCAACCTTCTGGATGACTAATTCTCAACGGTGTCTCATTAGCTGCCTTTTTTATTGAAATAATATTTAAGAAAATTTAAAAGGTAACAGTAAATTTTTTAAGAAATATCTTTGAAAAGAGCCAAATGTTTCTGGAGAAATGGGGCTTAATGGTGTTTACTTAGTTATCAAATGTAGTAAAAAGATGTTAGGGACATTATTTACTGATTGAAAACTAAACCGTTCTGGGTAAATACTCTTTAGCAGCAAGCACGTGGCCCAGGCTGTTAGCAGTTAAGCTAACAAAGGAGGCCGATAGCTTAGCATCCAGAATCAAACACACACTTAAAATTCCGTCAATAAAAGGGTTAAAATGGCATAAGCGCGGACGGCGCGTTATGAGCAAAAACTCTGTGTTTAAAATCACCCTTTAAATAAAATTTTTTTAACTTTAAAAACCCCTAAACACAGAACACAAAGCTATCACTGTGCAGCCTCTACCTAAGGTAGCTTTTTCAAACAACAAAACCAAATCATAAAATAAAAATTTTTTGATCTTTTCATCCTAACTTTTATTCCCCAAACCTAACCTTGCCCATTTGGGGAAAAGATGCCCGGGGGCGGCAAAGTTGAAGAAAACGTAAGTCAACAAGGGGTTAGCCTTGGGAACCTAACCCAAGGTGGGGTGGGGGCCTCCTGTCGGCCGGACAAAACCACTTTTCCCGTGATGCGGGTCGTCCCTTCTCTCAGGCAAGGGAAACCTTTTCCTCGGCTTGTAAGACCGGTTCTGTGGGGTTTTTTTTCCGAAACTGTGCGTCTGCAGGGCCGGAGAGACAGTCAAGCCAGGGGTACCTTAATTCCTTTTATGTAAAATATGGGTAAAACAAACAGCTTTTTCATCATACTTATCTTTTTCATATGATCGGTGATCATATGAGACTCTTGGATCCGTTTGAAAAGTAAGTCTTTTTTTCCAGCAAAAAAAAACCAGCGCGCTGTGTTACTCCTTTTTCCGATGGTTAGCCGCTTGGAGAGGTCGGCTTTTGGGGGGAAGGGGGGGCTTTTAAAGCCGTGGCATCATGGGAAGTCTTCTGTTTCCCCCTTTTCCCCTTCTGACGTTGTGCGAAAGCGTTAAATGCAATTTTTTTGAAAACTCCCGAAGAGTTTTTACCGGATTTTAATGTTTTAAATCCCTGGTTAGGGGTTTCCCCAAAACGACTGTCCCCCCATGGCTAAAAAAGGCACCCGGAGCAGAGAGCGGGCTTTTTATCCATTATTTGCACACTTCCTGCCACGCCTGTTCTTTTCCCATCGTCTTATTTTTGTAGCCTTTTTATTTTTTTGTGGGGGAGTGGTCAGTTACTGTTCGAAGGGAAATACCCGCAGGTCGTAACTTTTAATGCTGCTGTTCGAATCCATGCTACTCTGTTGTTGTCTTACGTTTTCCAGTATCTATCATAAATGGAATCTTTCCACACTATATTTAGCTTTAGCCAATATTGTCCTATTAAGGGGTTGGTGGTAGGGGCCAACAGCAAAAAATGGAGCAAGTTAAGTGAAATCAGAGAGTTTTTAAAGTCTTCATTCAGACCAGGCAGAAACCGGAGATGATAAGCCAGAACCAGGCCAGGACACAGGGTAACAAAAACCAGATGTAACAGTATATTACACAGGATATCAACAATACATAACACACAACACACATGGAACCAGTGGGGAACAATGAACACAAATGAGCTTAAATACAATAAAAGAAGGGTGAACCAATGAACACAGTACAGGTGTGGTCTAGGCTGCAGGGAGACAGGGAAAACAAAGGACCAGACCAGGAGAAATAAACACAAACTCAAAACATAGACATTGGCTGGATATGACAAATATAGAAATATGTATAAAGATTGTATTTAGGAAAGGACTTCCCACTGTACTAACATGGCAAATGTACAACTTAAATGAAACATAAGAAATCTGTTCTTTGCCCCAAAGTTAAGCTGTCCAAATTTGGCTGAACTTCAGTGCAGCTAATTGGCTCATTTGCTGTACAAAATCTTCAGCTGTTATTTAGCGGTGCAATACAAGGACTGCCTCATGCACAGCGAAAACAATGTGTTTCAATAAACAAAACTTGAGTGGCTGACCTTTATGTAATTAGCACCTGACAGTAAGTGGCTCATCCTGAGCCCTTATGAATGTATAATCAAAACACAGACTCCCCTTCTCCTTCACAAGAGCCTACTTCCTCTCAGCACACCAGTGTATACACCAGATGCAAATGTTTTCAACATATCCCCTTTGCAGGAGTACACTAACTATGCCATGCTCTTCGCATTGTCAAGCAGGTTTGGACAACTGGAGATACTGTAACAAGCGTTGTATGTCACCGGCAAAGCCTTGCAGATACAATTACCAAAGTGCTTGTGAGTCTCCTCCAAGTTGTTAGCTGGAGAATCAGCCGAGACATCTGGATGCTGCACCCACATGTGAGACATGCATAAACATGATGCTCACACAGGAGAAAAACAACATTTGATGGAGGGGAAACAACAGGAATGTAGAAGCAGACCCACATGAGTGATTCTGTTGCTCCCTTCTAATTTTTTATTTTTTTTTGGGGGGGGGGGGTTTGCATCTATATATGAACGGCTCTGAAATGCTGCTCTGAATTAAAAGAAAATAGCCAGAGGTACATTTCATTTCAAGCAATATCTGTAAAATTTTAATAAAAACACAGCAGGATATTAGATTATGAATTTCCACAGCAGGTTTTCACCAAGAAACCTTTTTTTTTAAAAGTGCACTGTGCAAGCTATTATTTCAGCACAATGAACTTCCAGGCCATTGATGTCAAGGGTGGCAGAAGGGACTGATACTAGAAAACAGGGATGGTGGCAAAAGACACTTAGGTTTTACACAAAGATGTGAGTTTTAATGAATCATATGCCATAACTTTTTCCCTGAGAAATACACCTGAGATCGAGTGGAATTATACAAATATGACCCAGAGGGAACATTCCATTGGCTAGTAGTTCAGCTTTACATGTTTAGGCCAGAATATGACTGACTCAAGACCGTGAGTCTCCCAAACCAGTAGCCCTGCTGTCAGTGATTATTGCTTAAGATCCTATTCTCGACAACCACAAACTAAATCAGTAACAAGGGGCAGCCCTGGCAAAGTCTAGTCCACACAGGTAGCAAAGGCAGGATAGCCTAAAGCTCTCTGGTAAATAGCTATCTGGCTAAGGGCTTTGTTCACCACTTGTAAAAAGCCCTAAACCTATAATCCTGCTTCGGTGCAGCTGTATGGAGGAACACCACCATACAGCTGCACCCAAACAGAATAAACCTAAATACTAGAGGAATAAAGCTCAGACTAGTAAAAATCAAAACCTTTGTTGTTCTTTTAGAACCGTTAGTGTTAATCTCTGTATGTAAAACACAGCCAAATCTTAATCCTTTATGCAGACTAAAGTGAACTGAGTGAGTCTTTTTTATTGTATTTTTTTTTTGTAAAAATCATGTCTGATTTTGATTTAGCAGGGGACACTTTTTTTTCCTATTAAGTAAAAATCTTGACAGGTGTCTCATAACAGAATTAAGAATTTTACAGAAACATTTAGTGGGTTTGCTTGTTGCACCAGCAGCTTTCCACAGCAGCACCAAAAAGAACGTATTATGTATACCATACAATTCGATACATATGTACGTATGAAAATTTGGATGTATATTGTTGTGCCCCCAGCTGAAACGTACACAAATGCTGGTCAAAAAAACATTGAATCCATTCTACACTGTTAATCCAGCTCCAGGAAGGAGGAGTCACAGCTGGAATCCCTGTGATGTCATGGAATCCCTGAATTAAACTGTTCTCAGAGCTCGATCTCATTCTCCTTTACACAACTCTTAACAGAAGGGACAGGAGAGGCAACCAAGCGTGATTGTCCAACTTGCTGGCAAGCTGGGCTAATTCTTAAAACTTGGATGTTCGAGTACCCGTCGATCGAGAGCAACCAAAGTTAAGTGTGATCTGCTGACCGAATAATCCAGCGTTCATGCTAAAGGGGGTAATTAAGACAAGCATGTCTTGAAACTTTTTTTTTTCTGAGCTTCTGCAGAAAGGCATCTGTGCCAGAGAGTTCCCAGCAGAGACTCTTGTCTCTAACCACGTCAAGTTTAGCGGCGTCCTTCCTCCCTGCTGAAGAGAAGACAGGATCTGCAGTATCGCACATTTTCATACGTGCCAGTCCCGACAGCAGAGGCTCTCCACATAGCTACTCTGAGAAGCCGCAGCAATTCTTTGTTCATACCCACCACGTTGACTAGACCGGGCCAACTTTGCCACATAACCAGCACCCTTTGGACCTTCTGGTTCAGAACGGTTCACGCAAGGGAGGTGTTTAGGATAAAATAATCTAAATAATGTAATGTTTCTTTCATGGCTTTTTGCTTTGTTTGTGGCACAAAAGCTAAACGATTTTGAGTTTTAGCAGGCTATCTTCTTTGCTAATGTGAACAGGCCTCTCAGCCTTGAGGAAAGGTTTTTGTTATGTATTGTGTTTTGAAGTTGACACAAACTTTATTTAATGAGTAGTCTAAACAGGGCTACACGGTGGCACAGTTGGTAGCACTGTTGCCTTGCAGCATGAAGGTCCTGGGTACAATTCCTGGCTGGGGATCTTTCTGCATGCAGCTTACATGTTCTTCCCATGCATGCGTGGGTCCTCTCCGGATACTCTGGGTTTCTCCCACAGTCCAAAAATATGACTGTCAGGTTAATTGGTTTCTCTCAGTTGCCCTTATGTGTGAATGGGTGTGTGCATGGTTGTTTGTCCTGTGTGTCTCTGTGTTGTGCTGCGATGGGCTGGTGGCCTGTGCAGGGTGTACCCTATCTTTCGCCCGTAGACTGCTGGAGAAAGGCACCAGCTCGCCCACGAGCCTGTATGGAAGACGCAGGTATCTAAAATAGATGGAGGGATGGTTTTAAACACAAACTGGCCATAACACATTGCCTATACACACATTAATATGGATATTAATGGTGGTTCAATATACACGTTTGACTTGTAGTGGTGAACAAGCTCTCCTGATTGTGCATTGTGACTGGTTATCTGAAGACATAGTTTTAGGCCTAAGGTCTAAAACTTTGTTCTCATTTCCAAATTCCTTAGGATACATTTTGGCTCTCAAACATAGATAACACCGAATGGTTTTCAACCATTTTATTGGTTTTCTTGTTCCTTTATTTGTATATTGTTCATTAGTTTTCTTTATTCCTTAATTTTGCTTGGTAGTTTTAGCTGAATTGTTTTTACCTAGTAAAGAGTTTGCTGACTGAAATATGTTTAACTTGGAGTTGAATTGTTTCTGTTTATAAATTCCTATATTTTAAGGAGAAGTTGTTGTGATTTTATTCCTTCATGTGTGCAGAGTTTGCTGTTCAGTAATGCCAGTGCTTGACTCACTTTTTCATATATTGTCCTAATACAGTACCACTGCCATATTGGGCTGGTATTCCCAGGACGACACTTGGCAGACCGAATGGTTATTTTATTAAATAATGTAAGCATCCTGATTGCACAAAAATATACATTATAAAAGTCATTAACTTCACTGGTATTTATAAAGTTATTACATGCTCAGTAAACTTCAATTTAATTGAAATGATGTTTTTAATTTAAGTTATGTTGTAATTTACCTACCATTCAGAAAGATTGTGGTAAACTAATTGTTGTAACTCAGGATTCTTCAGCTCCTATATTACAACAGGTGAGCTCCTGCTGCAGCAGTTTTTTGCAGTTTTCAAATGATGGTTTAATTTAATAAGGGAAAAAAGCTATCCAAACCACCCTAAACTATGTGAAACAGTAATTGCCCTACTTGATAAATCATAAAATTAACCTAGTTCAAATTCAATAGCCACACTCTGGCTTAATTACTGTCAGAGCTGCAGAAGCAAGAAATCACCCAAAATAACCTGCCCAGTCACATGAAGTAGGCAAAAAGATCTCACTGACATCTATTAATCAGGAAAGCATTCCAAAGCCATGTCAAAGGTGTAGTGGTTTCAGTGAACCATAGTGAGAGCCATTATCCACTGGGTTGACATTTTGGTGCCAGATACCACAGCTTACCATCAGGGGTCTCAAGGAGTCCAATCAATTGATGGTAACAGGTTGTTTGGACAACAAAATGTGGACCAACACACTATTAGGCAAGTGTCAATATAGTTATGCCTGATCAATGTGGAGGGCATTAATTTTAAGAAAGTATTGGACTAAGACTTGGTATTGCCAGAAGTCTATTTCAAAAGAAATTAGATCAGTGTCTTGGAGAAAAAAAAAATTGTTTACACATGTACAAATATATTTCTGGGATATACATACTTATTTGGTTTGCAGCTGTGGAGCATTAAACTATTGCCTTGAGACAGCATCTTTACAAAGAAATGTGTATGGACAAATGGAATTACGAGCCTTGATTTAGTGAACGGTTTTTAGCAGCTATAAATTAAAAACCATGCAGTTGTAAACTAGTTTGAGTCCTTTATCTTCCTCTAGTCCTTAATGCGTACAACACTTTGTGCCACTTTATGCACAACAGGTTAAACAGAGACACACCAGGTTCCATCAGAGAACAAATTACCCATGTGGGGGTAAAAAGGAACCAACCAAGATATGAATTTGCATTGTTTGTGAAGTCATTAAATTACTTTAATTCCTAATGATTCTGAAAGCTCTCTCAGCGGTCCAACGGCAGGTGTCTGCATCCCAACAGCACCATATGCTTCCTCTGGCACAGGGCTCGTCTCCTCCAGACTCTCTCCACACGCAGCCATAAACACACCAAAAACCAGTCAAGGTCTCAAATGAGAAGGAACACGGGAAAAGCTGCAAGGAATATTCACACACATATATCTGATCCTCTGCACACATATTTGACACTGCAGGATTTGTTTAACTGTACGCACGTCAAGGAGGCATCATAAAGTCTGAGAAGAGGCTTTTAGAAAGGCTCAGGTGGGCCTTGTGTCCGAACATCATTAAAAGATGAATTGGGTGGTCAGGTGATTGAACTGTTCCCTTGGGTGGCGGCAGGGACAGTGATGGAGAGAAAAGAAGGAAGCTGATTGGAGCATTGTGTGGTGCAGTAAAGCAGACTGCCACAGCGGGAGGTGAGGTCCTGTTGACCAGGCTGAGGAAGGACACCACAAGACCTCAAACTGGAGTGGGGTGTCAGAGTTAAGAATGGAGATGGCCTCAGCAGGTAAAACTGAACATGCAGGGTCTTTAATGTGCAGAACACATATGCTTGCTCATTTTAAAAAGCATTTGAGAGGAGTTCATTTTTTCTCTATTTTAGGGACCCAATGTGCTGTATCTTAATACTGTATGTATTTTCACATATTTCCACGAAAGCCCTACGGCTAGCCTTGCTCTTTATTTGCGTATCGCAATGAACAATGTAAATCTTTCTATTTGATCATCACACTCACTATATAAATATGTGCTTACAGTAAAATATTCACTAACTTCAAAAAACGTAGCATGAAAAAAATACACTACAAAGTTTTGATACCCAAGGAACTTTTTTTTAGACTTTGTCACAATACAACCTCAAACTTAACTGTATTTTAATGGGATTATAGGCAATAGACCATGGCAAACTTGGTTACAACTGTGAAGTAGAAGGTAAATGATACAGCACTTTCAAGAAATTTCATCAAATAAAAATTTGAAAAGTATGGTATGCATTTGAATTAAACTGTCCTAAATCAGTAAGTTGTAGAACCACCTTTTTCTGCAATTATAGCGGCAAGTTTCTTGGGTAATGTCTCTACCAACTTTGCACATCTAGAGACTGAAATGTTTAACATTGTTCCTTGTAGAATAGTACAATCTCTGTCAGATTAGATTGAGAAGGCAATTTTTAAGTCTTGACACATATTTTTAATTTAGTTTAGGGCTGGACTTTGACCAGGCAATCCTAACCCATGCATTTGCATTGATTTAAATTATTGGATTCTAGCTCTGGGTGAATGTCTACGGCCATTGACCTGTTGGAAGACGAAGCCATATGCGGCAGCTTCATAGAATCATCCACCCCACATTTTACCTTGGGGATAGTGTGTGTAATCAAATAAAATGAAACAATGATCAATGTTGATCAATATCAATATTATTTAATATCAGTTGACTAATATCAATATAATTCAAACTCAGATAGCCCTCCAATAAGACATATACTGTTGGGATGATTAGGTTGGAATGATCTGATCCAGATCTTTAATTCTTGACAGTGATTATTTTCTGCATATAATTTGTTTACCCAGACTTACTTCTTAAAAAAAAAAAAATTAAAAACATTATGTAGTCTTTTGAACGACTTTTTGAAATAACCAGATCCATAAGAGCCAGCTCCCTTCAAATGGGTTTAATATTTTAACTTATTAATTTTCACCATAATTTGACAGTCTACAGTAATGCAATGTTACAGACAGACTGAATGGCATGCATTCAATTAGGGAAGGTTTATGTTAGTAAATACATCCCCTTCATACAAAGGCGCTATTGCCTTTCATGTCCTTGTTGTGGAAGATTTTATACCCAAGAAATAGACATTCCTACCACGCTTTCTAACATTGTGGCATATACAATTTCATCACCACACAAACCAGCATACCATGGATGTTTTTACGAGGTTGAAAAATTCTGCAACATTTGCTGAGGCTCTCACACAACTGCAAGTGAAATGTCACAGTAATGATGCATCAAATGCTACACACATACTTCAGACATGACTAGACTTTTTTCCTTATATTTAGTCCAATTCAATGTGTATTTTAAGCACCAGCATGCAACATAATGGACAGTGTGACAACAGCTTCAAGGATTTGAAACTCGAAATGTCTTG
Organism: Crenichthys baileyi; assembly: GCA_036173005.1. Classification (NCBI taxonomy): domain Eukaryota; kingdom Metazoa; phylum Chordata; class Actinopteri; order Cyprinodontiformes; family Goodeidae; genus Crenichthys; species Crenichthys baileyi. The sequence continues at coordinate 215,324 of JAHHUM010002404.1, forward strand.
AGAACATATCTAAAAAGTTCTTCAATAGTAATGCACTGTCCACTATTAGTTGCAGTAATAGGAGTAATCTGAATCAGGATCTCACACAGACATAGCTAGAATCTCTGATTCAACTGGAAGCTTTTAGGTTTTTTTTGGCTCAAAGTCTAGGAATATAAAAAAAATAGGATTTTGCTAAAGGTCCTCAATAAAAACCATTGGGTGAAATAATGTTCAGTGTGCTGCTCCACACCCATTGACTGACAACCCGACGAATTTAGAGAAAGAACAGACAAATCAAGTAGTGTACACAGAAAAAAAACGAGATCACAAAAGAGGGAAAACATCCATAAAGTTGTTCTCAAACTCTTTATTGAGGTTGTATTAGTGCAATCTATCAATGATGTACTGGAAAATCTATAACCCTACAGTGGAATCTTACCCCTGTGTGCTGTTCCCCTTTATGAAGTGCAATCTCATAGCAGGGCTGTATGCCTCCACGGAGCTCATTTTTCAAGCAGTGTGATGTGGAATGGTCATGTCACAAACATAGAGGCGTTGACTGGAGGGTAGTGGTGGTGGTGGGGCGCAGTGGCATTCTTATTCCATTTATCCATCAGACTGTCATCTGACACAGTTGAATTGCCCCTGCGCCGTTAAATAAGAATCTGTACCATCACAAAGTCAATTTGTGATTGATAAGGTGCATCTGATTGGAGGCAAAGCTTGTTTATCAGACACATTTACAGTGAGAAAAATCAGATTTAAGTTGGGGTTGCAGTCGAGCTTTGATGGCTTGTGGTAACTACTCGCAAGATTGCACAACTTATTTTAAAAATATTCAACAAATTCCAAAACACTTTGTGATAGACTGGCTACCATGCCAGGGTGTACCTGTCATCCACTGAATGCTCGAATGGAGATCTGCTAAGCAAATGATATGTAAACTCTGCCTTTTTTGTGTCACTACTTTTAGTTGCTGTCTTCTCAAAGTGACTTATGTTGGAAGTGAACTTGTTTAGTGCTGATCTTAAATCAGATTACTGAGCAGAGACCCCTCTTGCACATAATATATTAAATCTGTAGATTGTATGATCATTAGCATGATCATTTAGGCCAGCATGTACATTTTGAGACAGTGAGAGGAAGTCCGAGGCTGCAAGGCCACAGTGCTGACAACTGGACCACCCAGCAGCCCATGAAAATAGCTTAATCAAAGCACATTGTAGTGATGGGAAATTTATTTAGAGTTATTGCAAGTCACTTCCCCAACTGAGTCAGGTTTTTGAGCCAGCTGAGTCATCGGAGTCATCTGAGTCACTGAGTCTAACACAAATTCCACCCAATGCCTGTCCCCACTGATTCATATGGTCAAAACCACTGATTTAAAATTGGAAAATATTCTTTTGGAAGAAAGAGACAAATCAACAACTGGCAACTCCTAAACATAATATATTTTTTTCTTTCTGAATAAAACAAATATCAACTCAGGTAAGGGGAGCAACAAAAAAAACACAGTAGCGGAAGAGTGAAAGAGTGAGTTGCCATACTGGAGATGTGCTAGGGATTTGATGCACTGGATTGAGTTACTAACTCAGTGATTCTTCTGTTCTGTTAGTGCTGCTAGGCTACTAAGCTAACAAGTCATTGAATCTGTAGGTGCTCCATTCCGTTCTCGCCACTGAGCGATTTTTCTTATTTACAATTCATTGCAGGGAGGGAAACGTTGAGTTGCTTTTCCCATAAGTTATGTTCAAAATATCAATATAAATACAGTTACAATTAAAGCTGCAAGCAGCATTGAAGGCCCTCGCAGCTCAGCGCAGCTCGGCCTGTGCAGAGACCGTGGGAGCCTGGTATCGCCACCTACAGGCCACCGACAGGGCCGCTGTTCGATTCCACACATCGTCACTAGGTGGCACTGTGAGCGACATGTCACACCATGTTCGATCACGCAGAGTTCTGGTCTGGTGAGACGCATTTAAATTTGTGGGAAATCAGACCTTCCAGATGGAAGCTGCACTCACTTGTTTATTAGTGGGCGGGGCTAAAATGATATCATCAATTGTCTGTGGCAACATGTTCAGCATTGATCACTGATGATGTATACTACATTTGAAGTGGATCGATGATGTATGAGGGAGATAGAGCACTTGAAATGTCCTAGGGGGCGCTGTTGATCCAAATTCCGATGTAATGTAATAGAGCGGTTTAGTGGCTAACAAAGATCAACCATATTCACTTGGGAATAAATCGGACCTTCCTAATGGAAGCTACACTCACTTGTTTCTTAGTGGGCGGGGCTAACGTGATGTCATCAATTGACTGTGTCAGCATGTTCGGCATTGACCCATGATCATGTATACCACATTTCAAGTCAAGTCAAGTCAAGTTTATTTATGGGCTTTTCAGCAACAAGGCACTCAAAGCGCTGTACATGAGCAAAAACATTACAATGATACAGAACATAGAAAAAAAAATCAAATGACACTAATAATCCTTGGGAATAATAATAATTAATAATCCTTCTGGGTTTACTGGTAGAAATTGGTTCCAGCCACTCTTAATAATAAGGCATCTCATGCTAAAAGAAGATGATAATATTGATAGTCTCATCATTCCACTGAATTCTAACTAGGGAAGCTGAGCCACTGGTACAAAACAGCTTTAATCCACATTTTCGGGTGCTAATAATATATTGCTTTTAACTGGTACTGAAGTTGAACTAAGTAATAACAGTCCATTGTAGTCTAACTAAGAAAGCTGGGTAATTGGTGTAAGAGCAGCTATAGTCCAAATTTTCTATTACTAATAATGTTTGGTTTTCGCTGGTAATCCTTCTGATAAAACTAAAAATCTATGAAAAAGTAATGAAATCACGCAATTAGGTGCAGGGCTAAGCAACACACAAGAAGAAAAGATTTTGCAAGAGTGCAGTGGAATCCTGTGGGTGCGAATATATAACTGTGAGTGTGTGTGCAAGAATGTCCTTGAGGAGAGAGATGGAAGTTTTCTCAATTGGCCGCAAAGTCTTATGTGGGTCACAGCTGTTCGGGGGTGCTGGTAAAGAGCGCCATGTTTACATCCAGGCAATATTTTGTCGATAGCCACTTAGCAGAAGTTGCCAAGGCCACGTTGGGGCACCAGATTTAGAAAAACAATAAGCGTTCTGGTTTAAGCAGTTGTGTGGATTTCCAACCACTTTAAGAGTTTTTACTGTTATTGCTCAATTGCGAATCCAAATATCCAAATTTCTGGGACTTTGCCGCAGTTCTGGAGCGAACAGCCTTCTCCATGATTAAATCCTTTCACCTCTGAGTCCAAAAGCCGCTTCCAGGCTATGATTCTGTTCAAGAACCGTATCCAGCTTGCGGCTTAGCTCTCTTAACAATTCAGTCTAAGCATTGATCGCTCTGCAGATTCCATTCAGCATCGCAGGCAGCTTTGGGATGCTTTGAACAGCTGCCCATGTTTTGCTACTCACTCGATAAGTCAGGTAACCGCCGGCTCCAAAAAGCAGAAATCCTGTTATCAAAAATCCAAATATATAAACCTCTTCTGCATCCTCAACCGACATTGTAGTCAAGCACACAATCTTCCACTGTTGCCAGGAATCCATTGTATACCCAGAGAAGAATGTACCACCTGGGCAAGAGGGTTCTCCTTTACCCTGTCTACCTGTGGAAAAAATGTGATCAATTGCGTTGAGAGACCAGCTGACCAAATCCATAATTTGCAAGTTTGGAAGATATGTAAAGTGAGGCTCTGAGAAAAACACAGACAAAAGCAGATGCAGAAGCAGGCAAGAGGGAGGGAGAGAAAACGCGTGCGTCCTCCACCGAGAGCAGAGCAAGAAAAAAAAACTTCAAGTAGATCCGATGTATGAGGGAGATAGAGCACTTGTCCTAGGAGGCAGTGTTGATCCAAATTCCAATGTAATCCAATGGAGCTCTTTGAGGGCTGAAAAAGATCAACCACATTTATTTTGGAGTGAATCGGAGTATGCATGTGTAATTTAGAGCCGTATGGCCGTGGCGTGACATCAGAATTCGCCACGCCGTCACAGCCACACCCTCCAGCTAAAGCAGTTAGCACTGGCGGCTGTCTTAGACCACCATGTTATCTGTTACTTGGGACAGTTTCACATTAATTAGGTGAAGGACACCAAATATGGACCATCAAAAGGAAAACATGACACTTCCTGTTCTCAGGGGGCGACGCTTTGATGATGTCAGCATTTGATCGGTGAATATTGTTCAGGCCCAGAGGCAGATCAATCTCAGAAGGTTTCATGTCTCTGTGACTTTCCTTGTAGGAGCTATATCAATTTCATCTTTCATGGCGGAAGTCATACTTTGAGGCTTGGCCATGCCCACACGCTTTCATGTATCAAAAAGCTTTTGATAACTTTTGATCCCCAGTGCCTTAAGAGTATACTGAGGAATTTTCAAGTCTCTAAGTCAAAAGCTGTAGGAGGAGTTCGCTCAGATATGTGAGCCAAAAATGGCAAAACGGGGGTCAAAATGGCAACTTCAATCCAAAATGGCCGACTTCCTGTTGAGTTTGGACCAACGCTCCACGAGACTTTTTTGTAGGTCCTGAGAAGGTACATATGTGCCTTAACTTCATACTGACCAAATATGAAGCCGGTAGCTCAAAATCCCTAGGAGGAGTTCGTTAAAGTTTGAGGTGAGTAAAAGTGAAAAACTGCCAATCATTAGCCTTTGATCCAAAATGGCCGACTTCCTGTGTGTTTTAGGGCATACCTCCAAGAGACTGTTTTTCTTGGTTTGAGGAGCTCTACCAGTGTGCCAAATTTCAGATCTCTACGACTTACGGTTCGCGCTCTCTCACGTTTGGGGGCGTGGCTAGGATGTTTGGCCAAGCCCACTGACGACAACATTAAAGAAAAAAAATTTCACGTGGGGGACAATATTGGGTAAAAGCATGTGCATCTAGGGGCTTGGCAAAGTCCCCAAATTACCCGCAAAGAGGCAACGGAATAATAATAAGAAACACTACGATAACAATAGGCCCTTGCAGGCTTCCTGCTCGGGCCTAATAAGAAACACTACGATTACAATAGGCCCTTGCAGGTTTCCTACCTAGTTGGATCTGCTATTATTGGTGTCACAACTTTATATCCATCACTGTCCATCACTTAATGTCATGTGTTTTTGTTGATCTTAAATCGGATGACTGAGCAGACTGATTCTAAACCGACTGGTACTGAACAGAACAAACCCAACAGTGGAAACATAATCAACACCATTAATTAACAGAACACTGTCCTGACAGACTATCACAGTTTCAATATCTTTTTTTTGTTGTAATTTTTTATTGCCAAACCACTTCCAGTGCTTCACCAGTACCAGAGCTCAGGAGCTGAGCTCCATGTAAAAATAAAACATTTACTGAAGGAGATGTTTTAGGTGAATTAATCTGGCTGTAGAAAATCCAAACTAATTATTTGCAGTATTTTTCAAAGCGAATTGAGAACCACATCTAGCCAGTGCTAGCCCTGGCATAGCACTGGAATCTCTTTGGTGGACAACTCTAGCACTTATAAAACTCATACTTTGCCATAATGTGTGGTTTTTGGAGAGGGACACAAGCGCAAACAGGAATGTGGGAGCAATGAAAATAAAAAGTATACTTACAAAAATGCACGAGGAGATCAGGACATGGCGCATGGACAGGTATAGTACAGGAATGGAGAAAAACAATAGATATCAGAAGAGTCCAGGGGAAAATAATGACCAAACAGGACCGTATATAGCAAGGGAAACTATTGTGGGGCAAAAAGGACAAAATTAAACAATTAGATATATCATGAAATAAAAAATGTGATCAAGAGATACTGGCTAGAAATAGTCAGGCTCACCTCCACGCACAGCGTGGGCTCTGGAAACCAGCTTCTCGAGAGAACTTGGACTCTCTGCTACTCTGGAGTTGCCCACAGGAAGAGGTGGCGGGAAACTGCTGCAGAAAGCCCCCCCTCCCTCAGCGGCCTCAGGTCTCATTTCTGTGCCTTTGGGTCGGGGAGAGGTCTCTGACTGTTGTTTTGCCCTACAGGCCGAGGAGTAGTGCCGAGTACCCGGCCTTCTTGGGTTCCCTGTCGAGGGTCCTGGACAGTGCCCCTCTTGGGGACCCCATCATTTTGCTGGGGGACTTCAACGCCCATGTTCAATAATGGTGTCTCATTATTAGACTTCTGTGCCAGTCATGGATTGGTTATAATGGACACCATGTTCAAGCATAAGGGTGTTCATCAGTGCACCTGGCACCAGGACACCCCAGGCAGGAGGTCAGTGATCGACTTTGTAGTTGGCTGTTGTAGGCTGCATGTCTTGGGCACTCGGGTAAAAAGAGGTGCTGAGGTGTCTGCCAATCACCACCTGGTGGTGAGTTGATTCCGCTGGAAGAGGAGGAGGCCGGATAGACGTGGCAGTGTCTCCTGGGAATCTCTGGCGGAGCCCTTGGCCAGGGATGTATTCAACTCCCAACTTCAGGAGAGCTTTGACCAGATTCTGAGGGAGGTTGGAGACATAAAGTCTGAGTTGACTGTCTTCTCCACCTCTGTTGTCGATGATGCTGCCCGTAGCTGTGGCCATAAGCTCTGCAGTGCCTGTCGTGGCAGCAATCCCAGAACCCAGTGGTGGACACCGGCAGTAAGGGATGCTGTCAAGCTGAAGAAGAAGTCTGTGGTTGGCTTGTGGGACTCCTGAGGCAGCTGACGGGTACCATGAGGCCAAGCGAGCAGCGGCCCAAGATGTAGCAGAGGGAAAAACTGGGAGGAGTTTGGTGAGGCCATGGAGAAGGACTACTGGTGGGCCTCGAAGCGACTTTGGCAAACTGCCTGCCGCCTCAGGAGAGGCAAGCAGTGGTGGACAAGATCTGCCCTGAGTACCTCAAGTCTCTGTATGTTATGGGGCTGTCGTGGCTGACACGCCTCTTCAACATTGTGTGGCGGTCAGGGACAGTGCCTCTGGACTGGCAGACTGGGGTGGTGGTTCCCCTTCACAAAATGCTGTTCCAACTACAGGGGGATCACACTCCTCAGAGTCCTTGGTAAGGCCTGTGCCAAGGTGTTGGAAAGGAAAGTTTGGCCGGGGTATAAGGTGCTCGAGAGTTTATGGGAGTTTGCCCAACTGGTCAACGTGGGTTTGGTGGACCTGGAGAAGGCATTTGACCGTGAACCTCGTGGTGCCCTGTGGTGGGCATTCCAGGAGTACAGAGTCGGGGGCTCTTTTTTAGGGGCCATGAGGTCTCTGTACAAGTGGAGCAGGAGTTTAGCTTGCATTGCTGGCACTAAGTCGGACCTGTTCCTGTGGCATGTTGGACTCTGGCAGAGCTGCCTTTGTCACTGGTGCTGTTCATAACTTTCATTGGGATGATTTCTAAGCACAGCCAAGGGCCGGAGGGGATTTTAGCGGATTTTTTCTTTTCTTTTTGCAGATGACATGGTCCTGCTGGCCTCCTCTAGGCAAGACCTAAAGCATGCACTGGGGCAGTTTGCAGCTTAGTGTGAAGCAGCTGGGATGAGAACCAGCTCCTCCAAGTTCGAGGCCATGGTTCTCAACTGGAAACGGGTGGCTTGCCCTCTTCAGGTTTGAGGGGAGCTCCTGCCTCAAGTTGAGGAGTTCAAGTATCTTGGGGTCTTGTTCAGGAGTGAGGGAAGGAGGTGTCTGGGGAGAGGGAAGTCTGGGCGTCTCTACTAAGTCTGCTGCCGCCATGAACCGGTCCAGGATAAAGCGGAAGATGACAAGTACAAGAATATACACTGCTCAAAAAAATAAAGGGAACACTCAAATAACACATCCTAGATCTGAATGAATGAAATATTCTCATTGAATACTTTGTTCTGTACAAAGTTGAATGTGCTGACAACAAAATCATACAAAAATCAATGGAAATCAAACTTATTAACCAACAGGGGCCTGCATTTGGAGTCACACACAAAATCAAAGTGGAAAAACACACTACAGGCTGATCCAACTTTGATGTAATGTCCTTAAAACAAGTCAAAATGAGGCTCAGTATTCTGTGTGGCCTCCATGTGCCTGTATGACCTCCCTACAACGCCTGGGCATGCTCCTGATGAGACGGCGGATGGTCTCCTGAGGGATCTCTTCCCAGACCTGGACTAAAGCATCCGCCAACTCCTGGACAGTCTGTGGTGCAACGTGACGTTGGTGGATGGAGCGAGACATGATGTCCCCGATGTGCTCAGTCGGATTCAGGTCTGGGGAACGGGCGGGCCAGTCCATAGCCTTATTGTCTTCATCTTGCAGGAACTGCTGACACACTCCAGCCACATGAGGTCCAGCATTGTCCTGCATTAGGAGGAACCCAGGGCCAACCACACCGTGCGGCCCTCCAAAGAAATGCCACCCCACACCATTACTGACCTACTGCCAAACTGGTCATGCTGAAGGATGTTGCAGGCAGCAGATCGCTCTCCACGGTGTCTCCAGACTCTGTCACGTCTATCACGTGCTCAATGTGAACCTGCTTTCATCTGTGTAGAGCACAGGGCGCCAGTGGTAAATCTGCCAATACTAGCGTTTTCTGACAAATGCGAGCGTTGCCTAGCAACCGTCACTCTAGAAAGCTGTCTGAGAAGGAGATCGCTGGCATCCTACAAATGGCTTCCAGACGGAGATTTTCTGCTCAAGACGCATTGAAAATGCTTCGAAAATTAGATGAGTGTGATTCTGGCGGCGAGAGGGATTGTGACGGCTCTTGGTTAGTATTCAGCAGTGACAGCAAGTCAGAGAGTGAGCCTCCCCCGGCTAAAAAAAGACGAGTCGTCCCATCTGCAGGTGGTGGTGATTTATTCTTTCAAGGTAGTAAATGACTAGCCTATGTAAGGATTTATCATTTTAGGCTATAGTTTACAGATTAGTAAACTAATAATCTATATACTATTTATATAGAAACAGTGCCACAATCAGCGGAGGTTCATGAAACAGGGAGATGAGCCAGACGCCCAGTCCCCAGCTATAAACCCAGCAATCCAGCTCACTGGCAGGAAAGAAAATACAAATCAAGGTACTGATAATGGACAAAGAAAAAAACAATAAGTTAGGTATAGTAGCTTAGTAACAACGCACTATTCTGCGCTTTACAGCGTCTTCATCACAAGACGAACGCAGACCTGAGAGGCAGGAGCAGATAGGAAAGGACGGTACTGTGTGGACAGTGGTAGGGCAGGAAGAAAGTAGAGGAAGGAGTCAGAGCCAGAATGTTTGGACAGAGGCAGAGGGACCCACCACATACGCAAAGCGCCAGATCCAAGATGCCCAGACCGCATTCCTCTGCTTGGTGGATGCCGAAATGGTCATCCACATTCAGGGCTGCACTGTAGCTGAGGCCCGCAGAGTTTTAGGTGATGATTCTACCTGAGACATGAGTGTGGATGAGCTGAAGGCATTTTTAGCACTAGTTTATGTCCGCGGAGTGAAAGGGGGGCGTAACATGGAGCTGTCCAGCATTTGGTCAGATGACTGGAGCTTTCCATACTTCCGTGAAACCATGTCAAAAAGCTGATTCACAGATATAATGTGCTTTCTGTGCTTTGACAATAAAGATAGCAGACACGCACATCTCCAAATTACAAAGTTTGCTCTTGTGAATGAAGTGTGGGAAAGTTTTGTCAACAGTTGTATGAGCTGTTACAAACTTGGTGCTGATATCACCATCGATGAACAGCTCTTCCCGACGAAAGCGAGATGTGCCTTCCTCCAATATATGTCCAACAAACCTGACAAGTTTGGCATCAAGTTTTGGCTGGCAGCGGATGTCAACACAAAGTACATGTTGAACGGCGCTCCTTATCTGGGTAAGGATGAGACGCGCAATCCAGGTCAGCGTCTTGGAGACAGTGTGGTGTTGAAGTTGGTGGAGCCATTCACGGGGAAGGGGAGAAACGTCACAACAGACAACTTTTTTACATCACTTGAACTGGCCAAGACACTTCAAACAAAAAAGACCAGTATCGTGGGTACAGTGAATAGAAGCAGACGCGAGCTTCCCTCGTGCGTAAAGGAGCAAATGCTGCTGTACTCAACGAGAGTCCTAAAAAACACCAACGCCACCCTCACAGTCTACAAGTGTAAAGCCCGAAAAAATGTGTGTGTTGAGCACTGTGCACACTTCATCTGGCATCCTCAATGGCCCGAAGTCCAAACCCAAGCCCGTGGTTTACTATAACCATACCAAGGTTGGCGTGGATGTGCTTGACCAAATGTTAAAAAAATACTCCGTCAAAGCTGCAACACGTAGATGGCCAGTGGCAGTTTTCTACAATGTCCTCGACATGGCTGCAATCAATTCGTGGATCCTGTACAGAAAATGCCTCCATGAAAATATTCCACGGCAAGATTTATCTTGCAGCTTGCGAATGAACTTCGCTCCAGTTAGATCTGCACCAAAAAGCAGCCACTGCCTTGTGAGCTGGCACCTGTTGAAGGCCTGCTTGTTTTGGAAAGGAGACGGCAGTGCCAGGTACGCGAAAGTTGCTCCAAAAAACGCTTAAAAGATGTTTGCTGTCTGTGCAAAAAAGTAGTGTTTGGACAATGCACTGGAAGTGTGACTGTCACATGCAAAAACTGTATATAGATTTCCGTTTCTCATTTTAATTTTTTCATGTTGTACATAGTTTTTAATAGTTCTTTCGTTTCCGCTATTGTCTCAATACTATTGTTATTATTATTATAGACCTGTTAATAGTTCTTGGTATTGTACAGTTTGAAATGAATGATTGAAAAATATTTATTAAATGTACTGTAATGTAATTTATTCAGCTCATATCAAATTTATCTATTAGGCTATAATATTTCTATTAATATTGATATAATAATAACCTCTAATACAAGCCGTTTTTGTTCAAATGTTTGTAAAAATATTATTTTATTTATTTCTTGTGTGTTCTTAAATGTTTGCCATAAAAGGTCTAATAAAAATGAATGATCCTCCAAATAATTAGTGAAGCTTTTTTTTATTTACCCGCTACTCTGTGTTATTCTTCAATACTATTTATAATAATAAAACACAATACGTTTTTGATCAAATACTATTATAAATCTTTGTCAAAACCATAATTTTATAGCGTGCAAGAAAACCTTTAGTATTCTGGCCAAAGGAATGCGATGACATCATCACCGCCCTCGCATTCAGAATACTTGCCGTCAAACTGACGGGCTTGGGAGTTCTAGTAGTGTTAGAATTCCGGGAGTTCTAGGGTTAAATGTTTAAATTAAATAATTTAGTAGATGTAACTGACAGCAAGATTTTCATTCAATATAAAAACTGTCCCATTCACTTAATATTTTAAACTGAACCTAATTGAAATTGGAATTAAATATGAAATTCACTATATTTCACTGGTAGTTCCAAGTTATAAAACCAATTTATTCAATTATGCATTTAAAAAAGGATAACGTTTAACAAACTTACCTATTGGTGATGCTGCCGCCTGACATTACCAGGGTAAAAAAAACTTTAAACTTGTCAGAAGTGAACACTGATGCTTCCTATCAATAAATTGAAAAACAGCAGTGGAAAAGCAGAACATTGCAGAAACTACAGATTCACAGTAATAGCTAAGTTGCCAATGCATAATTTTAAAAAGCAAACACACTGACAACAGATTCTCATTATGTTGAAATAAGCTTTTGAGAATAAAAAAATAATATACTGTTTTAGTGTTAACAGAGTATAACTAAAGATTAAAAAAACAAAACAAAAAAAAAAACATTAAATCTGACTAAGTACAAAACTGTCTTGAAAATAATGCTCTTGCAGTAAAGTGCAAAAAAAACAAACACCTCAGTTTTTGTTGGTTCAAAAAAACGCTTTTACATATTTTAGAGTAATGCATTAACTGAACCTTTTAATGAATACGCTTATCTATTTATTTTTTTATTTGGTGAAATATTTGTCAGCTACAATTTAACTTCAATCTCTGACCCTTCACTTTAAGGTTTCCAGGATCCAGCTCAAGGAACAATTTAACCTCAAAACTAAATTTGGGATATTTCAGATCCAAAACAGACTAGTCCCAACAGAAACACCAACAGGCTCTGCTGAGGTCCCGAGAATCCTGCAAAAAGTCATGCGTTCAAGGACGGTCCCTACATCAGTTGATTAGACTGACCCATCTTGGTTCTGCAGCAGGTAAATCTTCAGAGCCTCTTGAAAACAGACATTATCAGTAGACATAGCAAAAAACTGGAGTAAGATTGTTTCAGCTTTAATCCCATATATTTCAAGACATGGTCACACGAAAAAGGTGTTTTATATCATTTCTAAAGATACTTTCCTAAAGAAAATTTGAAAGTCGAGATCCCAAATTATTCTGTTCTTTTTTACTCAGTGTTTTGATGAAGAATAAAGTTTAAAATATGAGGGGGATGGTTGGTTTTGGAGGAGCAGGGGGTGGGTGCTACACAACATGATGCAAAAAATTACTTGGTGTCCTTTATAGCATGTTGAAAAAAGGTGACCAAAGCTCCTTGATGACTTTTTTATGTCTATGTCATGTATTTGAATACATCCCCAACATTAATGTGCATGTCTAAAGGAACATGGAGGTTGTTACAGTTATACTTGTGCTCTTGTCTTAGACACAAGGTCTCTGATCTGCTGATTTCTGTGATGTTGTACTTTGGAGATGCAGTCTAAACCCTGAAAACTGCAAACAAAATTTAGTCAATCTAATTTTAATTTGTTGCATAGAAACTTGTGAACCCATTAGCGTAAACTTTAAACATTTTAAAACATTTGAAAGTTTTTTTACCGCATCAATCTTAAATGTTTGATTAAGGCATTTGCATCTTCTCCCAGATGGTCAATGAGACATCAAATTATAACTTCTCGTGTCTTCTCAATGAAAATTAGCATCTGTAAAACACAAAGCCCTAACTCTTAGCAAAATATGCAACACTGCACATTCAACATACTTTTTACCTATTTGTGCAAGCTTTAACACAACTATTGGAGTTGAATTTGCAGTAGAGAAAGCACTTGGTAGAATAAAACATTTGTATTAATGGAGAAACAATGGAAGAATAGCCATGGAGGTTTCCAAATCAACATACAATGGAAAAGTTGAGGACCTCAGTGGATCAAAAATGTCTGATCAGTATTTGGAACTGTCCTAAGTAACCTGATATCTTTCACAAAAGAAAATTTAAACAAAAGAGTCTCAATTATGATAAAGTCTGGGTTAGAGAAATGATTTATATTGGAAAGTGAAGTAGAAGATTTATATGTGCCTGATGCAGCACCCTTTTTTTTGCAGTTTTGGGGAATAGAAGTCCAACACTGACATGAATTATTGCTCAAGATATAGTGTTGAGATTCGATGAAATTCTGCACAGACCTGGAAAAGAGGACAAAATTCGAGGACAAAAAACTTAAACTCTGATTGAACTATAATCATCCCAATCTAGCAAAGGCTTAAGTTCATATAGCAATGAACAGAATACCAGACAGTTCCACATATTTTAAAAGTACATTCAAGTCTGAAGCAAAATCCTACTCTAGGGTCAAATATATATCCAAATTAAAATAACATGAATGATGATAAAATGCCAATCTGTATTCATCCAAATCTGGCCTTGTGGTGACACAAAATGACAGACTAATGAGGTCTCTAACATCAATATATCATTAAATTTGAAAAGTCTCATTATTTGAACTTTATATTTAAAATCTAAAAAAGCATAAAAAACAACATCAAATGTTTGCTTGATATCATTATGTTCTTCTCAAGTTGAATACAGCATCATATCTTGATTTCAGAATTAACATCAATCCTCCTGAAGTACTTTGAATACTCTTCTCGGTAACAAGGACTGGACTTTCTTCTACTAGTTAAGCAGATGCTAAAGAAAAAAAAAAAATCAATATTCATCATGGCAGACAAAATAATTTTTCATCATTATGTGGATTGCCATAAGTTAATTCTCACAAGAAAATACATTAAATTATTAAGTCTTAGATTCTTATATTAGGAGAGGATGACTATACTGGAGCTGAGGGTAACTTTTTGCATTAGGCGACTGGAGTGCATTTTCTAAATGGTTTTATTGCTATAAACAACAACAACTCAAATTCTCAACAGGTAAAACTTAATGCCAAAACATGCATTATTTGCACACTAAAGGCTACCACATAGTTGGTGTTTCATAATCAAGCACATCAATTTTCCACATTTCTGGTGACAAACTCCTACATTTCCCACACTTTCTGTTATGGCGTCATTGGACAAGAAGGCAGAGCTAATTTGCCGTGTAGCTTTGGAAAAACAAAAAGAAGAGAAGGTGGTGTACAAGGCCGTTTAACCAGACTAGGGACAAAGAAAGGGAATACACCTGTCAGTGGCACAGAGTGGCAGTGGCAAAGCTTGTCCTTGCGACCGGTTGCTTGGAGCAGTGTGTCACATATAAAACAGTTAGATGTGGAGACTTTCCCACCAAGCAGTTGTTGGACCATGTTTTGCTGAATATTGGACCATTTGCACATTGCTGGACGCCACCAGGCCTTCCGGCGTTTTCGGCCATTTTGTATCCCAGGACAGTCCATTACTACAAATCCCAGTGGCCTCCGCGACTGATAGGACGGGGGGCGTCGCAACTCTGAGGCCACAGTCAACTATATAACAGAGTATGAGACGGCCAACCATTGCTTTCACGCTGGAAACTGGACCAGGATATGAAGCACATCCCTCTGGAGAAGAAGTCCCATGTGGATTTTCATTCATTCTCCTCCATTGGCCAACGAAAAAGAAAATTCATGAAAGAAGTTTCTGGAATAGGAAGGCCAGAAATTTCACTTTACCGATCGAAGACGTGAATTTAACACGTAACAGAAGAAAAAACCCTCACAGAGGTTTCAAGGAGACTGATTGCCACCCTTGTTTTGTTCCAGTCGACTACTGACAGTCAGATCATATTTTTCCCTTTCGCCAAGGAGGCCAGAGGACGAAGATTGACCGCTCTTCTTGGAGTTTCACTGCGGATGCGCAGTAACTCCACCCTCACTCGCTGTCCCAGAAGGAAAACTTCAACAAGTAAAATCCAATCCTTTTATTTTATCTTTATTTCTTTATTAGGAATAGCGTGGGCAGGGTAGAGTAGGATCTAGTGCGATTTAGAATCGCCACTTATAGTCTAATGTGTTCTAAACTGTATGTGCATGCAATATTTTATTGAAACTTTGATTTGCTGTGGACATCTGAAAGCCGCTGTGCTCCCCAGCTGGGTGTGTTTTGCTGTGTTGTTGTAACACCTGACAGCAAGCGCAGGTGCGCTGTGGAACTGAACTGTTATAATAACCTCATGGTGAAATTCACCATTTTCTTTGTCTTCAACTTTACTGGTTTCAATAGATGCCATTTATAACACTTAAATATAACACTTAAATATTTTTGATTTAATTTCAAACTAAATATTAAGTACATGTAAAAAATGAATTCTATGATTCAAATACTATAGTTATTCTCTGAAATAAATAAAATTAAAAGACACTGATATAACACAAAGACATCTGTTAAATTTGTAGAGATTAATTTCAGTAAATCAAACTCAAATAAGCACTTAAGTGATATTCAGAGATTTTATCAGAGTAACCTAACTTTTAATCATAGTAATATTTAATAAGCTTATGAATGACTTTTTAGAGTGTACAGATTTTAATATATGGCTGAGCAGGACAGACATGCATATTTAAAATCGAATTTTGTTGGCTAATTTCAACACTGCAAGGCAGCGGCCAGTAATATCTCTCTCTCTATAGTTCTAAGTTTTCCCAACTGATCCTAACTTCAGTGTGAAGCTAATCCCTTCCAGGCTCAAGCTTCATATTAATGAGAAGATCCACAGAAAGAAATCCACTTTATCAGCGACTTCCTGCAGAGAGAGAGAATAAGCATATTAGCAAAATTAATCCTTTAACCTGGTTGAAGAAACAGATGGGTGGAGTTTTCCAGTAAGTAAATCAGGCTTATATTAATGTTGGAAAAGCAAAAGTACATCTGAGTGATGATAAACCAAGAAGTTCTCACTTTCACCTGGTATGCAAAACAGTTACAGCTCTAACAAATCTCACTTCAGAGAAGGTTCCCTTCCTCTCCTGCCTCATCCCTTCTTCCATGTCATGTACATTGCTGCAAATCCAAAGTCCCATTGTGCACCCTTTAAACCCTGGCTCTTCTTAACAGGGATGTGCCAACTTTGAAGCCCCCATACAAGACAAAAAGAGCTTTCTGAAGAAATAACGGCTGTTTATAAGGAGTCTGATGTGAGGGCTGTCAGGCTTTGCCTTTAAGTTGATTTGCAGAAGTGTCAGCGAAGAGTGGGGGCTTGAGGTGAATCATGGATTGTCAGAAATCAATTCTCTGGGCTTCTCCCTGGGGAGTGCTCTAGTCATTGTCAACAATAGGCAAGATGAATAAACCAAATCTCCTGGAGAGCATGTAAAAATCCCCAATATAATGGCATTGCCATATAGGATAATTAAATCTGAGTCTGAAAAAGGCAACTGTTGATCAGTGCTAAATTGAATCTTTCAGACATACGCTTTAGCGAAATTCACCTAGCTCTTCCCCACCTGATACCATGTGTTCCTTCTGTGAGGCTCCGTCATGCCCTTGTCCAATACACTCCCCTCGTCAATCAGCCCTTTCCCTTGCAGGTCTAAAGAGCTGTTAGAAATCCACGAGGATAAACAGCTGATGGATCACACAGTCTGTTTCATCTCTCCCTGCTTTACATTTTCTCTAGGCTCATTACTGCGGCAGCGAAGGCTCCCAGCTCCTGGTTGGCACTACAGCTTGTTTGCCTCATATGCTTCGTGCGGCACCTCTGTGTCAACAAGCTCAGCAGCTAAACACTTCAAACAATGCAAGTTTAATGAGCAACAAAGCAACAGTGTACCTGAGGGTATGGCATTTTTCTCTGTTCCCTCCGTCTCAACTGGCCCAATAATACTGTTGTTTGAGAGTTGATCCTCCACTCGAGTTGCTGTAATGTCACATTGGATGCCTTAGTATATTTTGCCTGAGCGATTATTTCGGAATCTACTGGCATGAAGCCTGCTGAGATTTCAAAGGCACGCCACACCGCCAGGATAGTGAGCAAAAATAGAAGCAAAAAGCTCCCTTGTTAATTTAATTACCAGTTGTTGTTCAGCTGCTTCTTTTACAGAGGAAGTGTCACACTAATGCACAGAGGATTTGCACCAAACATGAAACAGTGTTTAATTACAATTACATTAACTCCATAATTATATAGTAATTATACTGTGCTGAGAAACTTTTTGAACCTCCAGCCGTTTCTCTTTAAGCTACGACTGAATTTCCTGCCTCTACTTGTCAGGAAAGCATTATTCTCAGAATTTAGCAGACATGTCAGAGAAATTATATGCCGACCACCCATAACAGACCCCCTTGCCAAGTGTTGTGCTGCTTCTTTTTTTGATGCCAAAAGAGCTCTGACCAGTCAGCATATAGTCAACAAAGAAGATGAGTAATGTTACTTTATTTAGCAGCACTGTCCTCAAATGCCTGGGGTCAAAGAGGAGAGGACAAGGACAGTCCAAGCTTACACTGGTTAAGAGGCGAGGTACAGTACCTTAATGAACGATTCAACCCTTATACCTGTGTCAGATTATTGTGATAGACTAAGACAAAGTAGTGCACAAATATGAAGCAAGCTGAGAATGATACCTTTACAAACAATAATAATCTCAGTATGTCCAGTTTTTTTGAAAGCCTCAGATGTTTGTTAGAGAACATAGTGAGCAGCAGTGAACAACATTATAAAGACCAAAGAACACAGAAGACAGTTGACAGATAATGCTGAGAAGAAGTTCAAAACAGGATTAGGTTATAAAACAATAGCCCAAGGTGTGAAGAGCTCGTGGAGCACTGTTCAGTCCATCATCTGAAAATGGAAACAGGTGGCATAGCCCTCTTCCTAAACTAACAGGGAGAGCAAGGAAGGCATTAATCAGAGAGGTCCATGGTAAGTCTGGAGGAGCTGCAGAGATCCACAGCTCATGTGGGGGAATCTGTTGCTAGGACAAGTGTTAGTTGGGCACACTCTACAAATCTGGCTGTTATGGAAGTATACTAAGAAAAAAGCCAGTGTTGAAGGAAAGCAATCGCCAGGTCCAATGTTGAGATTGCCACAAGCCATATAGGGAACACAGCTATGGCGTCACATTCCTGCCAAAAATCAGAAGAGCGTATTAAGCAATCACAACAGCGCATCTTTTAATCGAGAGAGCGCATAGCTCTGTTCGCGGGCGTGCACCTTTATTCGAGAGCGTCTGAACGCAGCACGGCGAGCAGTAAAACACGCCCCCTGCCACCATCTGTTCGCTCTCGGAGAAAAATTACGCTCTCTCGCTCTGTTTAGTGGGCGTATTTGTCAGTTGGGGGCAGAAACTCTTCTGATTGGCCGGATTTTCACCTCATATCCGGTCGCAGCCAGCACAGGACATTGCCTTATAGGAGAAGAAGAGCAGCGAACGTGACGTGGATTCAAAGCGTTGAAGAAAACGAGGAATAAATAAGGTAAGGAAAGGAAAAGTTGGTTTTTGATTGCAACACTTTTTTACCGGTGACATTTATTTTATTAGGTTACGGTTAGCTGTGTATTTGTTTAATTAATGATCCGACGTTAGCCTGAGAAAATATTACTGCGTTAGTTCTGTAGCTAGCTGTCTGACACATTTGAGTTGTAAGTTGAGTGGGTATTTAAGTATTAAGATAAGATAAGATCGATTTTATTGATCTCCCAATGGAGACAACAACTGGACGATAACGTAGCTTCTTTTTTTTTTAACGTCATGTATGTATATCGGGTTGTAGTTCGGTAGCCACATGTTCATTTTACTTAAGTTTTGTCTTTGTGTACCTCCAGATCATCTTTCCAAATTTCTAAATGACAGACCGGAAAGAGGTTGGTATTATCCGAAAAAGAAAAAAATAGTCACTGTTTTCTACTAGTGCATCAATTCATGTTTCCAAAATCCTTTAGGATGAAGTGCACAGTGCTGCAATGAACTTAATAGAAATGCTAAGAAGAACACTCAATAATCCAGCAACAAGTATGTATCACTTGCAGTTGGTAATTTTTCAGCTATGGAGAACGAGACTGTAGTTAAGGTGTCACTAAACAGCACCAGAAATTACAGGGGTTGGACAATGAAACTGAAACACCTGGTTTTAGACCACAATAATTTATTAGTATGGTGTAGGGCCTCCTTTTGCAGCCAATACAGCGTCAATTCGTCTTGGGAATGACATATACAAGTCCTGCACAGTGGTCAGAGGGATTTTAAGCCATTCTTCTTGCAGGATAGTGGCCAGGTCACTACGAGATACTGGTGAAGGAAAACGTTTCCTGACTCGCTCCTCCAAAACACCCCAAAGTGGCTCAATAATATTTAGATCTGGTGACTGTGCAGGCCATGGGAGATGGTCAACTTCACTTTCATGTTCATCAAACCAATCTTTCACCAGTCTTGCTGTGTGTATTGGTGCATTGTCATCCTGATACACGGCACCGCCTTCAGGATACAATGTTTGAACCATTAGATGCACATGGTCCTCAAGAATGGTTCGGTAGTCCTTGGCAGTGACGTGCCCTTCTAGCACAAGTATTGGGCCAAGGGAATGCCATGATATGGCAGCCCAAACCATCACTGATCCACCCCCATCCTTCACTCTGGGCATGCAACAGTCTGGGTGGTACGCTTCTTTGGGTCTTCTCCACACCGTAACTCTCCCGGATGTGGGGAAAACATTAAAGGTGGACTCATCAGAGAACAATAAATGTTTCACATTGTCCACAGCCCAAGATTTACGCTCCTTGCACCATTGAAACCGACGTTTGGCATTGGCATGAGTGACCAAAGGTTTGGCTATAGCAGCCCCGCCCATGTATATTGACCCTGTGGAGCTCCCGACGGCAGTTCTGGTGGAAACAGGAGAGTTGAGGTGCACATTTAATTCTGCCGTGATTTGGGGCAGCCGTGGTTTGTTTTATGTTTTTTGGATACAATCCGGGTTAGCACCCGAACATCCCTTTCAAAACAGCTTCCTCTTGCGTCCACAGTTAATCCTGTTGGATGTGGTTCGTCCTTCTTGGTGGTATGCTGACATTACCCTGGATACCGTGGCTCTTGATACATCACAAAGACTTGCTGTCTTGGTCACGGATGCGCCAGCAAGACATGCACCAACAATTTGTCCTCTTTTGAACTCTGGTATGTCACCCATAATGTTGTGTGCATTTCAATATTTTGAGCAAAACTGTGCTCTTACCCTGCTAATTGAACCTTCACACTCTGCTCTTACTGGTACAATGTGCAATCAGTGAAGACTGGCTACCAGGCTGGTCCAATTTAGCTATGAAACCTCCCACACTAAAATGACAGGTGTTTCAGTTTCATTGTCCAACCCCTGTAATTCAACAGTGAAACTTATGTGTTGTTGAGTTGATGTTTTTTATGTTACATGTATTATTTATAAAGTTGAGGGACAGACCACACAACAGGCATCTAGGGACTCCAGGCAGAAGACAACGCAGAGACCCCCACTTCAGAGGTCTTTGATAGTACCTGTGCAGGGGCCTTCAAGGAGCACTGTGCAGCAAAGCATGGCCAGGTTTGGATGTTGTTAGTGTAAAGATACATTGGGATGCATCTATATAAATAAGATACGATGAAATTAGTTTTTGAATTCAAGTTAACATAGACCTTAAGTTCCAATTGATTGTCCTACATCGCTATGCTTTGAGAGACAGTTGAAGGTGGCTTCCTCTTTTTACTTATCCTGTCATTTCAGTGGAGCATTTTAAGATCAATAGATAACACATCTTAATTTGTTTTCACATTTTCTTTTAGGAGTTTCCCTGGACTGTTTAAGGAAAGAACCAATTCGAGACCTCCATTACGTTGGACTAAAAAAAGGACTAGTAGCAAAATTATACCTGTCCAGTTCTTCCTTTTGCAGAGAGCCTCAGAAAAAACTCCCAAACTCACTGAGGAGCTCATGCCAGACTGACAAGATTGAAGAAATTCTGTCAAACAATTCCAGTTTGGGGACTTTTTATTTTGGTGACTGCTATTAGTATGATAAGTATTTATGGAAAAAAACCTGTCTTGTTTTTTGTCTCTGACTAGATGCAATTTTTAAAAAAAACTGCTGCAAGGGGGAGAAGAAATGGCTGGCAAGGGAACCCAACATCTGACACTCCAGAATTTTTTCTTTCAGTGGGTCACAGGTCATGCTCACATACCACTGATAGAGTCTCAGCAAAGCATGTTTTAAAAACACCATCAATTTTTGAGCATAACTGCCCCCCCTCTTGGGGAACATGGTGTGTGTTACCCAGTTGTCAATGCCCTGTGGGGTTTTTGTGGGACATTTTCCCTATGTCACTTATGGACATATAGTGACTTTTGAGAAGAACCTGAGCACTGCATTAGAGTTTGGTTATGAATTTAGCAGGTACTAAAAATCTATTTAAAAAACATAGCTTGAGTTCTGTTTTTTTTTGCAGCTAAAGCTAGCTTGTAATTGTTTCAACCCTATTATATTTAAAAGGGTGGAAAATACTTAAAGAGTAAACTTTTTCAGAAAATAAAGTTTTTAAAGAATTGCTGTGGCAGTTTTATTGTTGTTACATGTGCACTTGTACTTAGATCTTACTTTAAGTATTTTTACAAGCAAACGTGTCTGGGTATCCAAAAGTTACCTCTGACATCACTGACTGCATGCAGAGGTCGTGTATTTTCATGTAGGGGTTTTGTGATTTCAAAGCAATGCAAATGATTACTAAGTACCAAAATTTAAATCTAAACAATTTTATGAAATTACGCATTTGAAGTAGCCAGATATTCGCGACACAGGGGGTACAAGCTCCTGCTGTCCAGATCTTGGTTGTCATTGATAGATTCTGCATTCCACCAACTGGTCTTCATTCTTTGCAGTCAAATTCGGAAAACCCCCACTGCTCCGTGCACACTTCTCCAAATCAGCTGCAACTCCCATCATATCTGGCTCCTGAATATCAACATAGTTTTTAAAAAAAAAAAGGTTTAAAAGAGAAAAACCCAAGATTCTCAGGCTTTTGCAGGCTGAAGCTCATTCCTGTTTCCAGAGCTGTTCAGGGCTGGTTTTTTTCCGTTCTGATGGAGGTGGGGTTTCCCCCTTCCCCAAAAAGCAACCAGGTCATTCTGAGTCTGGGGAAGGAATGTCAGTGGGCTGCAAACAGATCTTCTTAAAAGAAAAAGTTTA
>JAHHUM010002404.1:237630-275769 GCA_036173005.1 Crenichthys baileyi
CCTCCAGCAGAACCAGGCTCAGTGTGAGCGGCCATCTGCCACGACCGACTTTGGGTTAGAGAGAACAGAGCAGAGACCCAAAGAGAACAAAGAAGCACTGATCCAGGAGTACTTTCTATGGGAAGGAAAAGTAAATGTTAATGGATGTAGCTCCTTTAGTCGTTTCATCTAGAAAGAAGGAACAGATAAACTCTGAGCCAGTTTTCAAGGTTAGAGTCTGAAAGAGAGCACATAGAGTTAGTCACAATAAAAGCTCAGTCAATCGCCATGTCTAGGAGAGAGAAAGGGTTAAACACTAAAAGACATGGCCATGTGGATCATCTGTAGATGGTGAGCATTAAGTTGTCGCCAGCAGAAGCTCGGACGATGCCCCTCTCCAGAAAGGTGTCACAGGTAGACGCAGAGTCAGGCCAGGTGTAGCTTCTAGGAAGAGAAAATAGAGAGAACAAAGTTAAAAGCTGAAATAACAGCAAATAATGCAAAATTGGAGAGTAGTGTGAGAATGTAGCGAAGAGGGTGAAAGTGGTCATTATGTCCTCCAGCAGCCTAAGCCTATAGCAGCATAACTACACAGAAAGTTTCAGTTCAGATTATTTAGTTAAACTGCGCTTATTTTCAATGTCGTTTCAAGGCACCCCACAAAGGGTCCCACTGATGGTCATTGTTATACTAAAACCCACAAGGATTGGGATACCTCTCTCTGTCAGTCTGATTATAACCATTGGAAAAGAGAAGGGGTCATACAGGTAGCAGAAATGGAGGGGTGTTTGCACCTCAACTATAACTGGTAATATATTATAATAATATAGTAAAGAGAATTGGCCCAAGTACTGAACCCTGTGGTACTCCACAATTAACCCTGGAGTTTAAAGATGATTTATCATTTACATGAACAAACTGGAATCTGTCAGATAAATAAGGTTTAAACCAGCCTAGTGCTGTTCCCCTGATCCCTACAGCATATTCCAGCCTTTTTAAGAGAATATTATGGTCGACTGTATCAAATGCAGCAATGAGATCTAACAGAACCAGCACAGACACAAGTCCATTATCTGAAGCCATAAGAATATCATTAGTGATATAAGGGGGTTTGTGTGTGTGTGTGTGTTACATTTTACATTTGAGCAACACAAATGGATGGATGATAGATATAGTATAATATAGTATGTATACAGTAATGTGCAAATATCTTAGGCAGGTGTGAAAAAATGCTGTAAACAAAGAATGCTTTCAAAAATTGAAGTGTTAATCATTTATTTTCATCAATCAACATGCAGTGAATGAACAAAAGACAAATCTAAATAAAATCAAAATTTGGTGTGACCACCCTTTGCCTTCAAAACAGCATCAATTATTTTAAGTAGACGTGCACACAGTTTTTGTAGGAACTCGGCTGGTAGGTTCACGATATGCCAAAAACTTTTGAACAGTACTGTAGATAGATACACTTAACAGTTACCACAATTGTATTTATTTATTATTTTTTTGGTTATTGGACTATTTTCTTTAAAAATTTAAGATATTTTAATGTTAAGAACCTGAGGCATTTAATCCAATCTAATACCAAATTCACTTCCTTAGAAAACTGGTCAGATCCAAACTGGTCCATAGATTCTCATTGGGGATTAGGTTTTGCTAGCCAATCATCCAGAGGAGGTAGTGTGGACAGATACCAAATCCTGCTGGAAAATAAAATCAGCCTCTCCATAAGCTTGTAAGCAGAGGGAAGCATGAAATGCTCTAACTATGGACTCGATAAACGCAGCTGTGAAGGTTTCCCCATGATTGTGAGTTAAGCCCAGCCATGGAAGGAATAAGGACGGAACTGCACCCAGAAAACAAAAGAGACTGGTAAAAACTCTGAATCCTAGAATGCACAGTATTAGTCTATTGTCGTGATAGTTCCATGGAAGGATGAATCCCTGCTATTTCAGCGCAACAAAATTTGGCATGCAGCAGCATTTCATCTTGTTTGCCCACAGCCCTCCACAGGCTGCATTGGGAAGGACACTTGCATGACCGCCTTAATCTCGCTGGCCCAAGTAGAAGACTGCATCATCAAAGAAACCTTGGATCCAAAGTTCATCAGACCTGTTTAAAATAAGAGACTGTGTTTTGCAGAGGAAAATAAGATTAGGATTAGATTTTCTTGTGGCGCTTAACTGTTTGAGTAACAAGCCACTGAGCCTGATGCTACTTTGTTTTGGGTTGTGCTCTAAAGTTGCAATAAACATTATTTCAATGAGTGGTTTAAAAACTAGTGGTCCGGTAACATCAGCTTGCTCCATTTTAGCTGCGATTCTCCTTCCTCCCATCTCACTAATCTGCATAAAATATGTACGCATAGTCCTAATATACGTGCCAAATTATTCCTCTCTTATCACAGCTGCTAATGCTTAAGCTAAAAGCTCTGCTAATGCTAAAAGGTTAGCCACCATTACCTCTGCTGTGTTTACAGCATAGCTTGTTCTGTTCATGCTGCTATCGACCATAGCAGGCCGCCATCTTGGTAGTCCATCACTCCATTCAACCAGTCACTGTTACAGCTAGTTAACACAGCATTAAGAATCAATGGTCAAAAAGATTTTTGATTTCTAATTCAGCAAATGAGTTTTGAAACATTTTCTAGCCTAATCAAAGAGATTGTTGACTGAAGTATTTCAACTGGAAGTTGAAGTATTATGTTAAGATATTCTTGTATTTTGGAGAAAAGTCGTATGTGTTTATTCTGTATATATGCGTAAGGCTTGCTGTTTAAGAATGCCAGAATGCAAGTTCATTCCTTCATCTGTCTTTGTATAATACCACACCTCACCAGGCAGGTATTCATATAACTATAACTGATAGACACTGAAAGCTGCTTGGGTTTCAATTCCGTATAAATCAGTGATGCCCAGACTTGGTATTTTTCACTAAAATACTAACTTTGTTAATAATTGCATATTATAGCAAAACCTGCTGTTGCACAAAATGTGTTAGGTCATAACATTTCTGTGTTAAATATATATATTTGGGTTATTAAACTTATGTAAAAGTCAAACCTTCAAAACATAATTTTGTATTTTTTAACTGTAAACCATAATCATCAAACATCAGCTTTGACCAGTCCTTCATTAAACAGGTTTCT
This sequence comes from Crenichthys baileyi, assembly GCA_036173005.1. Classification (NCBI taxonomy): domain Eukaryota; kingdom Metazoa; phylum Chordata; class Actinopteri; order Cyprinodontiformes; family Goodeidae; genus Crenichthys; species Crenichthys baileyi. The sequence goes on from JAHHUM010002404.1 coordinate 240,758, forward strand.
AGGTGTTGTGATTATGAATCTGACATTTAATATTTGATATTAATATTTTATCAAATAATATTTCGGTCTGTTAAGGGTTGTCCTGTGAATACCAGCCCAGTAAGGCGATGGTATTAGGACAAAATGGAATGGTGTGAGACGAGCTCTGACATTATTGAACAGCATAAACTCTGCACACACATGGAATGAATTCACACAATTTCTTAAAAGGCAAGAATTTATTAACAAAAATAATTCAACTCAAAGTCAAACATATTTCAATCAACAAACTCTTTACTATACTAAAAAAATCCAACTAAATTACCAAGCAGAATGAAAGAATAGGGAAGACTAATGGGCTATGTACAATATAAACAAGAATGATCTGTTGAATAAAACCAACCTTCTGGATGACCATTTCTCTACGGTGTCTAATTAGCTGCCTTTATTTATTCAAATAATATTTAAAGAAATATTAAGGGAGTATTTGGAAAAGAGCCAAATCTTTCTGGAGAAATGGGGCTTAATGGCGTTTATTTAGTTATCAGATGTAGTAAAATAATGTTTAGGGACTATTATTCACTAGCTTGAAAACTAACAACCTTTCTGTTAAATACTCTTTAGCAGCAAGCACGTTTTCTTACCGGTTAGCAGTTGAGCTAACAAAAGAAGCTGATAGCTTAGCACCAGGGTTAATAAAAGGGTTAAAACGCATTAGCGCGGACGGGGCGTTATGATCAACCTTCTGTTTAAAATCACCCTTTAAATAAAGTTTGTCTTAACTTTAAAAACACACAAACAAAGAACACAACCTGAACACGTGTGCTGCAGATATTCTGCTAGCACCCAGATAGCTGAGTTCAACACAAACAAAACCAAACGTCATAAAATGAAAAACGTTTAGATCATTTCAACCTAAATCTTTCTATTATTGTTCTGCCCAAACCTAACCTCTGACCATGCTGAGGAAAAGCTGTCCGGGGCGGGGAAGAAGTTTGAAGAAACGTCCACAGTCAACAAACAGTTAGCTTTCAGCTAGCCTCCTTAGTGGGGCCTCTGTCGGCCGGCCAAAACTGCACATTACCACGGTGATGCGGCTACTCGTTGTCCTCTTTGGGAAACAGCTGCACTCGGCGTCCTGCTGGGAACTCTCTGGAAATAGTTCGCTTCTACAGATCTCAGAGAGAGCAGTCAAGCAACGCTTGTACCTTAATTACCCCATTCCCGAATGAAAATACTGGATACACATACAGTATTTCATTCATACTTAACTTTGTGCATATGATCGGTGATTGTATGACACTCTTGGATCCAGAAGAGTTATGTCTTTTTGCCAGCAAAGACACAATAGCGTGCTGGGCCTGCTCCTGTACCGATGGTCACCGGCGTGGAGAGAAAGATTCCTTGGGAAGGTGGGGGTTTCATACGGGCAGTGGCATCATGGGAAGTCCTCCATTACCCCCCTTCCCTTTCTGAAGTTGTGCCGGAAGAAGGTTAATGCACTTTATTTTTTAAAGTTCCAGAAAAGTGTGTACCGGAGTTTTAATGTTGAAATCCATGGCTGTGGGTCCCAACATAGGACTTCCTTCTTTCACCTCTAGTATTGCTAAAATTTGTAATATCCTGTCCCGGAGTGATGGAGTAAAACATTTCCATACATCAGTTTAAGGCTGTACTACTCTAATTCTTTACTATCAGGAAGGCCAAAAAAGTCAAGAGCCTTCAGCTTATCCAGAACTCTGCAGCAAGAGTTCAGAAGAAATTAAAAGGAGAGATCATATTTCTACCAATTAAGCTTATCTTCACTGGCTCCTCGTTAAATCCCAAATAGAATCTAATCTAAATCTCTCTCACAAATAAAGACCTTCAAAAAAACTCCACCATATATTAGAGAACTGATTGTTCCATATGTTCCCAAAAGAGCACTTCGATTTCAGACTGTAGGTTTACTGGTGGTTTGTAGAGCTTCTAAATGTAGACTGGGATGCAGATCTTCTAGTTATCAAGCTCCTCTGCTGGGAAATCAGCTCCCTAGTTTAGTACGTGAGGCAGACACCCAGTCTACTTTCAAGACTAGGCCTAAGGCTAGTCTTGAAAGTAGCTAGTCTCTAAAGTCATGCTGATATACAGTTGTGTTCAAAATACAGTAATAGCACTCCAACTAGACCAAACAGATCAAGCATTGTGTGAAGAAACGGTTGTCAATCAGGCCCTTTTTTAAGGATAAAGCTAGCAGGTGTACATACATTTCTCTCTGAAAACCTGACAAAAAATGGTTTGTTCCAGGCATTTTTCAGAAGAACAGCGTACTTTGATTAGGACGTTGATTGGAGAAGGGAAAAAGTATTTATTGCAGAAAATGATGCTGCTTGGGTAAAATGATGTCCAGTGCTTTAAAACGGAGAGCAAAACCAGAGAGATGTGGAAGAAAATAAAAGACCCCCATTAAATTGATTGAAAAACAGCCAGAATGGCTAAAAACTCACGCCAATGATCAGCTCCAGGGTGATCAAAAAAGGTCTGTACAGTGAGTACTGCGACAGACGCCTGTGAAAAGCTAATCTATCAGCAGGAAGCCCCCGCAAAGTCCCACTGTTAAAAAAAGATGTGCTAAAACAGATACAATTTGCCGAAGAACAGTTTGCAGATATCTAAATACTTAAAGGTCATGTTGCCTAATGATGAAGAGAAAATTCCTTTGAACAAGACATCAACCCCAAACACACCAGCAAGCAAGCAACATCTTGGTTCCAGACCAACAAATTCAAAGTTATGTTCCGGCCAGCCAAACCCCCGGCCTTTAATCATATTAAAAACTTGTAGGGCGACATCAAAAATGCTGTTTCTGAAGCAAAACCAAGAAATGCAGAGGAATTGAGGAATGCTGTCCAACCATCCTGGGCTGGAATACCTGGTCACAGGTGCCAGAAGTTGGTCAACTCCATGCAACACAGATGTGAAGCAATTCTCAGAAACAATTGTTATACAACTAAATAGTTTAGTGATTCACAAATGATAAATCCTAAAGATTTTTCAGTTTATACACTAAATTGTTTGAGTTTTTAAAGAGAAATGCAGACTTTGTTGAACAGCCCAATGTTCATTTTTCTTAATTTCCTGTAATGTGATTGAAAGATTGATACATTTCTACATCTACATTGTTTGATGTAGAACATAATGTGCAGTGTTTCGAATGCATGGAAATAGATTTTATTCTAAGGATTTTGAGCTTTACTCATGTTTTTAAACACACTATAATTTTGAACACAACTGTAAGCTTAGGCTGCTGGAGAACATACTTGCCACTTTTTCTACTTTTTCCAACTGCTCTCCAGTTTGGCATTATCTGCGGTTTTTGCTCCCATTAACTTTATCTGTATCTTTCCCTTAAAGGCTTTACAGCAGTCCGGACGTTTCAGTTTACCTGCGACACCTTAAGGTTCTCTTTCCGTAGATCAAGCATCTGTCAGTCTGTGTTTCATTTTCTTTCTCTCCTAGACAAAGCAATTGAATCAGCAATTGCTGAAAGTAATTTTCTTGCATCATCTTTCATCCTTTAGATTCTAAAATGTTTGAGCTTTTTCTTCTTATATCATAAAAAAATACTCCTGGATAAGCTTTTGTAAATTTTGTGTAAGTGCTGTGTTCTCAATGCTTTGAAACCCCCCACTTGAAATATATTTTGTATATTGAAACAATTCGAGTTTAACTTATTGAACTGACTTAGTGAATACATGTAAGTTTGTTTTTATCTTTTTGAGAGGTACCTATAAGTAGCCTTCCAGGATGATAGAACTACACTGACACCAAGAGCTCAGTCGTGAAATTACTTACATTATTACAACTATTATTGATGATGGAATGTCTAAAAGACAAAATAATCAGCAAGAACAAACGTTAGAAGAGGATGTTATACATTTATTATTGAACCAGCTTTTGAAATCCAAAAGATGGGGTAAGGGATTAAAAAAAATCATTGCACTACTTAAAGTATTACCATAAGTAACTCTCATACAAAATGTACAAATGTTTGTTAAAAATTTCATCGTCATCATCACAAGCCTTCAAATGATTTTGGTTACAGATATAATACATAATAAAACTACTATGACACCATTTGAATAATACAGCTTCATTGAGTTTTTAAGAGAAAGTTGTCATACAACCCAGCAATCTGCATGAAAAAGATTAGCAGAATGAAAGCACGAATCATACCGTTTGCGCCATATTCTCAGAAGATATAAATAGTGGGACTGAGGTAATTGCTAGTGTACCAGAAAACAAAACAATGCAATCCTACAACACAAAATGGATGCATACAATCACAAATATGACCTCTAAAAAAAAAAAGATGACGGATGCAGTTTTTACAGATTGCGATGATTTTCACTGACGATGGAGAAGAAGAGCGTAATTAAGTAACAACCTACTCGGACATTACTGCAGTTTGCACTTGGTGGAAAGCAAAAATGCGGTTTGAACAAACAAGTTGGCTTACGTATCGATCCTGTAACGCGAGGTGGACCTGGAGAAGATGCAGATGAATAAAAGGTATCAGAATCACACGTAAGCTAGTGAAGATGGCTCAAAGAACTTTCCAGAGCACTTTGTGCAGTTTCTGCTCTAAATGTTTTCCAATGAGATGAAACAAGCAGTAAATACAATCAAACAGCGGTAGCTTTAACAGGACTGGATCTTTCTGGATCATTATGACGAACCAACACAAGGATAACAGGAAACAAGGGAATTTACCCCCAAAATTTTAAAAACATGCAGACTTTACTTGTGATCTTGTGGATATTCTAAATTCAGCGTCCTCAAGTTGAATCAGCAGCCGAGAAGATGTGCATAGAGAGCAGTTCTCTGCTTTTTTGTTAGTTTTTTAACATTTTGTGTCAGACCTATTATGACATGTTACTAATACCAACAAAGGATGGAGCAGGATCTTCCTTGTGGCCTCATGTAGACAGACAAGAGCTTTAAATCCCCTTGCCTGTACCTCAAACAGAAAATGTCTGAAAACAACTACACAGACCAAAAAGTCTTATAAGAATGTGAAAACCTGGGCCTATTACGTTACTGTGAATGACCGAACTTAAAACTGGTTTGTTCAGAATGCAAAGAAAGCGATGTAGTTATTAAATCACTGTAAAGTGCTGCAGCGTAAAATCTGCCAGTGAAACGAAGTAGAGCTAGTTAAGACCTGAACAGTGTGTCAAAGTTGTTCTTGGTAGGTGCTGAAAAATGAATTGGATCGCTACCTGCACAGAAGGCAACCAGCAGACACAAAAATGTATGAAAATGAATCGTTCCAACCATAATCAAGAATAGATTCAGATTTTTGTAGAGCAAAGATAGCGTCATTTGATTTAAATCAGTTGCATTCAAATATTTTTGAAGATCTGTCCACACAAAATCTTCCTAACGTTGACGAAAGTAAAGATGTAGTTCACCTCAGATGAACAGTGAATTAGGTTTTCCACCAAACAGGCTGACTTGACTCAGGAAAAACAAAAATAGGGAGTAATAAAACTCACTATTTTGTTTTCTATAAACTTGCTTTCAGTTCAACTCGATTACAAAAAAGCAGAAATGAAAAAAAAAAAGCTTCTTCACAACAAGATATGAATGCTGGATCACAGTGATAACAGAAATGTTGTCATAATCTTTAGAAAGCCAAATTTCAACAAAAACTCTCTGAATACAATTACACAAAGGTCCTCTATCCATAAACTGGCCACTCAAAGTATTCATGATGACATTCATAAAAGATCTGCAGCTGGTTGTGTCTAAGAGGTCATTCATAGCAACCGTCAGAAGATGGCAGACTAGAAGATGTCTTAAAATCAAAAAAGGAAGGCTTAAGAAGTCCAGTTATAAAGTAAGCAAGACTGAGCGGAAGGTTTTGACACCTCTACGCTGTTTGAAGAGCGAAGGATTTATGTGCAGTGGTTCCAGTCATGTGTCAGCATAATCGAGTTCACTTATGTGTTGGTGCATCCAAAAAACAGAATTGGGGATTGTATTTATTAGAGGTCACTCAGAGTCCCGCTGGACCTCAGAGGCATCGGCTCGACAGATAGGGCAGGTGCGGTTTGCCTGGAAACAATGAGGAATCAAATATGTAAGTTCGTACAGGAGCATTAAAGAAAGTTGCGTTTAAACCATATTATGCAGTTTCATTAGAAGTGGAGCAATCAAAAAGTAAATACTCAGCAAATACCTGGGAATTTGACTCACCTTAAGCCACTTGTCAACGCACTTCGCGTGGAACTCATGATTACAGGGGAGCACTCTGAGGAGCTGGCGGGACTCGAAGTCGCACATACACACGACACATCTACAATAAAAAAAGGTTAATGTTGACAATGCGGCCTTAAAGGGTAAAAAATATAAATCTGCCATAAATGAGCACGGCTATCAGTAAAAGCAATCCAGAAAAGAAAGCTACTCACAGTGTTTGCTCAGACTGATGGTTGTTGGGATTAAACCTGTATGATGGAAGCTGTTCTATATCTGCCTTGGTTAGACCCCTGGGTTTGGCCTCCCCTAGACGCTCGGCGAGGTTCAACAGGGCCTGAAAGTTTTATACTGTTAGTAAATATTTATCTTGTGCAATAATAGTACCAGAACTCTGTGGCGGCAGGTTGACCTACCTCGTAGTTTTCCACCTCTCCATCATCCACATCCAGCTCTAGGCTGATGGCAGGAGCCACATTTGGGGGAACAGGAAGCATTGATCTGTAAGTTAAAGACAAAGATCAGAATATGCTGCTACCATCATCACAAGGAAGTGTTCTCAAATGCCCCAAAAAGGTCAGAGCTAAAACTGAGGAGGGGGAAGACACTCACAAGAAGTAAGGAAGGAAGCTGGGGTGGTAGGGAGACGGCGGCACAGTCTGCTGCGAGCGGTAACGGCGACTTGCAAATCTCCGAGGCATAAAGTGGGGATATGGCTATAAAAAAAAAAGAGCAAAAACTCAGTTATCATACCACCTGTTCTGATTCAAACTGATGTACAATTTAAAAAATAATCCCCCTACCACTGTGAAAAGCTCTTGTGACAGGGGGTCATGGTGTGAGAGGAACTGGAGCGGCGTAGAAGGTGGCAGGGCGGAGGGAGGCTGGTGGTGATGATGGTGGGCGTAGCTGAAGTTTCCTCCAACAGGGATCTGCTCTCCCACAATATCGACCTCGTTTTCAATCCTCTGTAAGGGCTGAGAAAAACATAAAAGAAAAAAATAGGCAATTAATACGGATCAAACTGCTTTTAGAAAGTTCTTTAATTTGTGGCAAATTTAGGAGTGACATTTATTTGATGGCTTTAATATTCAAAGTTTTTACACCTTAAACTTTCCCACATATGCACAAACCACAAATCAAAATGGTATTTTATCAGGATTATATTTTATAAATATTTAATGATGTACTATACCCTCTAAAACTGTCATGATATAACATTAATGATGCCAAACTTAAAGCCAGAAAATACAAATTAAAGAGAAAAAAGCTAGATCTATAAAATCCTAAATCTAAGAATTGTCTCACGTCTTTTAGACGCAAGAAACGGTTTACATTTTTAGTAAAGTGCATCCAGCTACAACAGCCAAGCTTCCTGTAATCTCCCTGTGTATCCCATAATGTTTGCATGGCTTTTTAAGCAGCCTTAAAACTACACAAATCAATGAAATGTAAGTAGACATCAGTAGCAAGGAGTGTTCACATACCGATCGTGGCTGAGTCTGGAAAGGCAGGAACTGTGTGGGCAGGTGGGTCGGATGGTGGGAGAGATGAGGTGGAGGGGAAATCAGGAACTGAGGGTCACTAGACAGTAGTGAGGGAAAAGCGTAGGAAACTGGCAAATGATGCATTGAACATGCCTGTAACATCTGGGGAAAAACGGAGGAACAAACGGAAATAAGTCAAAATAAAAAAGTTAGGATTTTTTTTTTTTAGATTAACTGCAATGTGCAAGCTTTGCCAGAAGATGGCAGCTGTGACTTAGTAAACCAACTTCCTCCTGAAAACTGGAAAGTACAACACACTTTAAGCCACTTCCTTCATATCTCAGAACCATGGAAACTGCAAAGTGTACAAACAACGCCACACGCCCCTAACTAAGCAGCAGACTGAGGCATTTCTTTTACCGGATGGTAGTGTTGTCCAGTGCTGAAGACCACACTGCAGGCGGGGACCTGCTGTTGAGAGGAGCAGGAAGGGGGAATATGCTGACCGCTGCACAAAGGCGCTGCCAGACCGTGTGGAGGGATAGGGGTCACTGTGTAGGAGACGGGTACGTTGCCCTGCTGCAGCTGAGGAGAATAAAAATAGCTTACGTAAAAATACACATACAGAAACAAATTTCTCCATCAGTGTGACCAATGCAAACTAACCCGATCGTGCAGGTCCAACACCATGGCACCTTGCTGCTGTTGGGTTGCATGATGGTGTTGCTGCTGCTGATGATGCTGCTGGTGATGATGGGGGTGGTGATGGGTAGCTGGGTGCAACAGTTGCGATGATAATGTAGGGGGGTGGAAGGCTCGAGGCTCTTCTGAACCTCTGCCTCCGCCGCTGGCTGTGGGAGGCTGAGAATAGGTGCTGGGAGTGTGTACCGTGTACATCTGGTGCATGGAGGGAAGGGGGTTGTGGTGGTAGTTTTCATCCTGAAGCTCAGATGGTGACAGGCGAGGTGTAGGTCCTTGAGCAGAAGGATGGTGATGAAGAGGCATGTGGCGGGAGGGTCTGGAGGGACGGCCGCGCTGACGCCTTGCTGGCGGGCTGCAGGGGGGGAAAAGACACCGTTCCGTACAAAGTCTTGCAAAGATATCAACACAGCTTGAATTGTTTCAGTGTAGTGCATATATGTGTAGAGGGAGAAAAAAATGATATATAGCTTTCAAACTTGTTTATTTTCACAAAAATCTGAAATGTGTGGCTTGCACATGTATTCAGCTCACCTGAGTAAATGCATTGCAGACCAGTTTTTTATTGATTACTACTAGCTTCGCACGCCTAGAGGCTGATATTACTGCAGACTTCTTCCTGGAAAATATCTCAAGCTCATTTAGATTGGATGGAGACCACCTGCGAAACAGTAATTTTATAGTACTACCCCAGATCCTCGCTTGGATGTAGATCTGAACTTTGACTGGGCCAATCTAATATATCAGTATGCTTTGATCAAACCATTCAGTTGTACTGACTGTATGTTTAGGCTTGCTGTCCTGTTGAAGGCTGAAGATCCATACTACAGCATGATGTTGCCACCACCACGTGTCCTTGTGGGCATGGTGTGTTCAGAGTGATGTTTAGTGTTAGTGTTCTGTCATACATGGTGTTTTCCAAGTAGGTCAGATGTTCTATTTCTGTCTCATCTGACCAGAGCAGCTTCTCCCACATGTTTGTGCCCCCTATATACTGTAGTTAGTGGCAAACTGCAACATGAACTTTTTAGGGCCATCTTTAAACATTGGTGTGATTATAGGCACTCCTTTATAAAAGCCAGATTTTTGGAGGGTAGAACTAATAGTTTCCTGTCAGGTTCTCTCACCTGAGCGGTTGATCTGTGCAGCTCCTCCTATGACTCATTTTCTTCCTGCCCAGCACGTCAGTTAGGTGGACGACCATGTCTTCATAGGTTTGCAGGTGCACCATACTCTAGTTTTAGATGGACTAAACAATGCTTCGTGATGTTCAAAGCTTGGGATTTTGTTCTATATCTCAACCTGTTTTAAACTTTTATCTCTATTGTGTTCCTCTGTCTTCGTGATGCTGTAGGTTCACTAATGTTTCCTGACAAAGCTCTGAAGGCTTCACAGAACAGCTGTATTTATAATGAGCTTAAATTACAAATATGTGGATTTACTCATTAGTTGATTAGTGGGTTTTATTTTTTAAAGGATACTGGAGAAAAGGGGGGCTGAATACAAATGCCCGCTGCATCAGATTTACATTTGTAAAACTATTTGAGAACCATGTATCATTTGCCTTCCACTTCCTGATTAGGCTATGCGTTGCTGTATCAAATAAAACCCCAATAAATACATTCATGTTTGTGATTTTAAATGTAGAAAAATGGGAAAAAGTTTAAGGGGTATGAATAGTTTTGCAGGGCACTGTACCCAGGTCAGAGGGGACCGTCATAGAGAAGCGTTACAAACAAAAAGGATTGTACCTGCGCCTGAGCCGTGGCGGAGTGAGGCACCTCTCCTGGTGGTAGAGTGTGTGAGGGTGAGGCTGCCGTCGACTTGGAGGTCCCGACTCCCACGGGCGGATGGGGGGAGAAGGCGTAGATGGCAGGGGCGCAGATGAGGTCAGCTGTTCTAAAACGGACTGACTGGAAAGCCTCTGGCGCTTTGGACTGGGGCTTTCCTCACTCTACACAAGGGACGGGTGAGAAGAGACAAGTGATTTGTTTAGTGACCTAGAGCACTCATATCACATACATCTCTTTTACCAGTCCTTCCAGTCCCTCTGGAGTACAATCCATACTGTTAACACAGACTCTAAAATCCTTTGTGAGTTACCTGTCTGGTCCAAAGCATGTGTGTTTGTCTGGGCTTATAAGACTGTATGTATGCAGGGGAGCTTTTTACACCACAAGCACACAGAGGCCCAGAGGGTTCAGAGTCACTTCCCCTCAGACTGAGGAAATACAAACAGGAGACAAGTTCTCACGAGCCCATGTGGCAATCGCAGGAACAGGAACACGCCCTCAGCTGGATAGCCTGACACGTACTTTATGGTATAGTCATAGAAAAAAAAAAGAAGCAGCAATGTACACAAACACAGGAAAAAAAAAAAAGCTACGTATGCAGTCATTCAGTTTGCACTGACTAAGAGGTTTTATAGCGTTTCAATCCTTCCGACTCATCTGTGAATCACCTCACTTACAGTCAGGCAATGACTCTCCCACTTGGCACATGGTGAGGCAAGAACACACACAGACATGCCCATGTTTCACTTGTTAGTCATTCTCCCTTGCCATGAGATTTGCTGTACTCAGGACAGCCAGGTTTTCACACACACTCACACACACACGATTTCGACAGTCACCGTCTCTCCTTTTCCCTCATGTTGCCTAACTGACGCCTGCCTCTACCAACCCTCCACTATACAGTAGAAAAGTCATATCAATGGCTTGTTAAAAAAAGAGTGACTCAGCGAGTAACTTTTCTTTCCACCGGTAGGAACACATGTCCCGCTCAGCAGCATTGAGAGCAGTACGATAGGTAACGGGAAACAGCTGGAGAGCAGACTGCAGAAACACACGCAGTTATGGAAACGCCTGCAGACATGCGCAAATTCGCACATGAGCAGCTGCCACTGTTTCTGCAGCCCATAAACACGACCTTCTGAAGATCTGCAGAGGCAAAAAGAATGAAATGTGTTTGAACTCTAGGGCCATGAAGAGTTTACACTAATGGCTTAGTCGTAGCACTGTGGTTTTATGAGAGCCTGAAGACTTCATTGGATATTTTAAAGCAATTTCTTTGAGTTGGCGCCAGAAGGCAGGATATCTAGGAAAGTATGGACATATAAAGATGGAATGAGTAAAAGAAAACCGAGGTAAGGGTCAGGGATGCACTGATCACATCCAAAATATTTTTTCTAGCCTTCCTGCTGTAAGCAGTCATTAAATATTTATATCAAGAGGAGAGGCGATGGCACACTGTGTGTAAAAGTAGTGGCTGTAAAAGAGGGTTCCACTGTTAACAAAAGACAAAATGATTAAGCAGTAGACATCTGACTGAAGAAAACTCCAGGACAATGTACCCATTCCAATTTAAAAAAACAACACCAACGTGGCTGCAAAATGACATTCCACGGCGTGGCTATTTTTAGGACCTGAAAATGTCCGGCTCAAAGCAAACAAAAAAAAAAAAAAACAAAACACAATATGGCAAGGGAGCAAAATGAGAAGCACCAGATATGTGTCTTTATTGTAGCGCCAGCCGACATGCCTCTGAAGAGTGGCGTGGTCAGCGCAACCTGGCACCACTAAGGTATGATGAGTTTACTGACCAGAAAAAGACAAAATTCTGAGTTTCTGACCCACCGGTCACCTGTCAGGGTGGGTGAGGTGACTTGGTGCAGATCTATTAAAAAGGTAAAGCTTTTGTTCACAAAACCTCCACAGTAGAAGAAAGTAAGAACAGTACAATTGTTTTGTTTTTTTATAATAAAAAAGTATCCACTTTCTTGCATTCCTGCATTTGTCAGACTTCAAACTTCCTTGAAATTCCCAGATATTTTTGGGTATTTAGGTGAACGTAGTGAAAACAGTAACGGTGTCAGAGAAGAATAAGGACTTTTTAAAGGAAAGATAACAGCTTTTTAGGGTGATTTCATTACAATCAACATCTACTGTACTGCATTAAAGCATGGAGTAGCAACCCCCTCCATTCTTCTTCACAAATGGCTCCTCTTATCCAACCCAACACCCCACAACCTCTTTACCATCCTCGCACACAACCCCAAAACCCTTGGGACATGTACTGTGCCCATTTTCATATCTGAGCCAGACTCTTCCACCACCGTTCTCTCCCCACCCTGCTCAACCATCTCCTCCCATCCCCCCCTTTGCCTTCTATCAGATAAGCTAAACCCATCGTCACCCCCCCTCCCTTATCCTTTTGCTCCCTCTTGGGTTTTTTTCCCTGTGTCCATCTGACCTGTCCCACATCCGGATTTGAAATCTGAGGGGACAAGTGAGGTGGGGAAGAAGGTCAAATACGTACATTCACTCCTCAAACATGCAGACTATTGCCCATTAGTATGAAAGTTTGATGGGCCTGTCCACCCCTGTTAGAGAGAGGGTAGCATCGTCAGACAAAGGACTGTGTGTGTCCTCAAGCAATATGCTATAATTTAGCCTGATGTTCCAACTGTGGGCTTGTTTGTTGTGCTTGAACTTGTTTTCATAAGGCTGAAAAAAAGAAAGAAAAAACAAAAACACAGGACGAAAAGCTAAAAGCTGGTGCTAAACCCAGAGAGTAGCCCGGACAAACTAAAGGGCTCTCCGAGTGATATTAAAGCACGTCTTTGAGACTGCACACACATTCATCCAGTCTTTTCTCAGTGCACGTCCAAACCAGGCGGGACAGATATCCTGACACACCCTTCCTCATTCTATTTCACAACATCCCCACTCGGTGTATATGCGTGCATCTGCTCCCGCAGACAGCGACTCTTGCCTACAGCTGTTGTGGCTTCGCCGTCGTTGCTTTGAACCAAAATAAAGACGGGCCTGCAGAAGAGAGCGAGCAGAACAAAAACACAACTCAGTCTGTTTCTTCAAGGAAGACGGTTTTTCTTTCATGAAAGCGCACACTGAGCAAATATGGTCGCTTTCTGTGTGAGATTCATTAACATTTACAGACATGCTTCCACTAACACTAATCAAGACGGTTCCAAAGCTCATTTTTGGCTCACCCACCACTGTCCCTCCCTTCCTTCGCCTGCTTTTGCTTCTCCCACTCCACACAAGTTCCACAGCTGGAGGTTGGAATCATTAGCCATACCCATCCCCTTTCTTCCCTTCAAGCTTTCTGCAACACTTTAACGTCCAGCCTCTCTTCTTTCTCGGGTTTTTTTTTTGGTAGTATATACATGCTTTAAAAAAAATAAATAAAAAAAAGAAGGTGTTCATTTGTGGTAAAGACGATCATTTACTCAGTTCTACTTGAACTCCTTCAAGCACACTTGAAAAAACACACTTTAGGTCAAACGTGTGTACTTTCTTTCAAAAATCTTAAAAATAAACATAACTGAATTTCTACGGATATAGAGTAACTCAGCTGCAGAGTTTTGTGATTTCACAGGACCTCACAAAAGTAAGTACACCCCTCACATTTTTATAAGTGTCTTATTAAATCTTTTCATGAGACTACACTGAATATATGACACTTTGGTACAATGTAGTCAGTGTACATCTTGTTTAACAGCGTAAATTTGCTGCTCCCTCAAAATAACTCAACACAGTCATTAATGTCTAAACAGCTGGCGACAAAAGTGAGTACACCCCTAAGTGAAAATGTCTAAATTGTTCCCAAAGTGTAGATATTGTGTGGCCTCCATCATTTTCCAGCCCTGCCTCTCTTGGACATGGAGTTCACTAGAGCTTCATAAGTTGCCACTGGAATCTTCTTTCATTTCTCCACGATGACGTCACAGAGCTGGTGGATGTTAGAGACCTTGTGCTCCTCCACCTTTGGTTTGAGGATGCCCCACAGATGCTCAATGTGGTTTAGGTCTGGAGACATGCCTGGCCAGTGTGTTTGGGGTCGTTGTCATGCTGGAATGTTGCCCTGTTTCTGAAGGGAGGGGATCATGCTCTGCTTCAGTACGTCACAGTACAGGTTCCCTTAATGCACGGTAGCACTCATACAGCCCCAAACCATGACGCTCCCACCACCATGCTTGTCTCTGTACTCCTCACCTGGTTGGCACCACACAAGCTTAACACCATCTGAACCACATAAGTTTATCTTGGTCTCATCAGACCACAGGACTTGGTTCTAGTAATCCATGTCCTTAGTCTGCTGGTCTTCAGCAAACTGTTTGCGGGCTTTCTTGTGCATCATCTTTAAAAAAGGCTTCCTTCTGGGACCACAGCCATGCAGACCAGTTTGATGACCAGATTTATTTGCCCATGGGGCCAGGTTGAACTTCCAGTGACCAGTATGAGAAAGTGTGAGAGCAATGACACCAAATTTAACACACCTCCTCCCCATTCACAGCTGAGAACTTGTAACACCAATGGGTCACATGACACCACGGAGGGAAAATGGCTAATTGGGCACAATTTGGACATTTACGCTTAGGGGTGTACTCACTTTTTTCGTGTGTTGAGTTATTTTGAGGGGACATCCAACACTTACACTGTTATAGCTGTTCCCTGACTACTTATCAGTTTGTAAAGTGTCATATTTGGGGTGTTGCCCCATGAAAAGTTTTAATTAAATATATATTTTTTTAAAAGGGGGGTGTACTTACTTTTATGACCTGCTGTATAGGTGGCAAGCTGGTTAGTGAGATGTAATCCACATGCAGTTGTTGGCGAAACAAAATCTGATCTAAGGCCCATTACAATGGCAATTTCATTTTCAACCAGTTACGACAACCAGCATGTTTAGTTATAGGAGATTTAAATATGTTCCACAGTGAACTAACTCTTATTAGTACTGTGCAAACTACATTAGCAATAAAAACTATGGATCAAACTATGCGCCAAGCAGTCCTTCACATTTTTCCTCTTATTTTCAGGCATCACTGCTATTTAGGGGACTGCCCACAGCTAAAGTCCATTGATCTGTTCTGTCTCTGTGTCCTTCAGTGCAACGTATCTAATGTTTGGTAATGGCGAAAATTGACCTGTGTGAAATTGGGCACTGTGGCAGTTCTGGTCCATTTTGGCCTATAGCTATCCCAAGTTTCTGTCAAAGCTTTGTGTTACAGATTTTCATGCATCTACTTTCCGTGCTCTGCTTTCAGCTTGTAGGCATAGACGATATCGTTGCCACAACGTCTGGTAATGCATCACTGATATACAGTTAAGCCCAGAATTGTTGATACCTCCTGCAGATTTAGATTGGCCCTGCCAGAGTCCTGACTTGAATCCGATACAGAATCTGCAGAGGGAGCTAAAAATTAAGGTGATGGCAAAGATGCCTTCCGACCTCAAAGACTTGGAGCTAAATCATCAAAACATTACTGTAGCGCCGATAACGACGTTTTTCATTGATTACTGAGACGGGCCTAAATAATTGTCAAAATGCCAGCTACTACATTAAAAGGTCACTAAAAAGGTTTAATAATTTTTTTAAATTCACAAACCCTTTAACATTGTTTTATTATCGTTTAAGAGATGCCAGTATTTCATAACAAAAACCAACCTTCTGGTTGAATAACTTTGGGCTTAACTGCATACTGTATAAGACACACCAACAATGACAGAGTGCTGCGTAATAACACTTAACAAGGAGGGGACTTACCTTATCCCTCTCCTCTCCATATGCATGGTCAGGGTGGCAATGATATGCTCCACCAGCAGCTCCTGCACAAGATAAAAACAAAACATGCCATGTGCCATGGTTAATACGGAGTTAAACGTGCGCACAAAGGCCTCCACAGCGGACTGGGAGCATTATTCTTAGGATCATAATAATAACCCTTCAAAACACACTGAACGTCAGATCTTTGTTTAACACCTTTTTCTTCAATCTCTGCAGGATTGTAAACGTTTAAGAATGAGCCATAATATGAGCTATTACAGGGAAAAATACAGAAAATGTAACCACTTCCAACATTTTGTTGGATCTGATAGCGCTGCATACCAGTTATGGTGTAGTAGGATCTGTTTATCTCCAGTTCACTTAATCCTTTTGTTGTTATTTTCCTAATGCCACCTGAATTTCGGACACAACAGGAAAACAAGGACAACATGTTTGTGAAAAAGGCTGCTGACCATGTATGCAGCGTCAAAGTCACTGAAACACATATGGTGTTCTCTTGGCTCAGTACATATACACACACACACACACACACACACACACCAAACACAGTAATCCAGGATTAGAGGAGCTTTCAGATGATACTGCTGCTTGCATCACCACTAAGACTTTTACTCTTTTGTTTTACCACAATCCTTTCATCTTTTTATTGTCTTTGTCTATTTGCTCTGACTTTTGTTTTTCCCTTTGTGGTGGCCAAGTCTCTGGTTGGGTACGTCCTGATCACAGATGGTGGCACCGGTATGCACTCCAAGGGTAAGCGCTCCCAAGGGTATGCGAGGCGAAGCAACCTTTACAATAGAAATGACGAGCGCTAACCTAGAAGGGAAAGGATGCGAGGCAGCTCTTTACAAGAGCGCTTCACACCTATCGGCTGGTTGTTTGTGGGATTTCTTTCCTGCTTCTAGTCTCCCGCTTTGACGGAAAAAATAAAAAGCCCAGACTGGCAACACAATAGCGAATGTAGAGGAAATAAAAGAAGGCAGACAAAGTGAAGGTTTTTCACAAGCGCTCAGTCCTTGAGAAAAACATTTCTTCTCATTCCTTAATCTGGATGGGAAGTCACATAAATAAAAGTAAAGCCTTTTTTAATGAAAAAAATAGCTAGAAGTCCAATTTCAGTGACATAATTTGGCGAAGCGTTCATGGGACTCGCTGGCTGCATAGCTCTCCTCTATGCACCACTCATTCACTGGTCACAATGGGCCAAAAACCAGCTTCCTCCCTGGATATGGGCTCACTCACACATTGTCAGAATCCTGTAAATTGAGTCAGAGGCGAGTCATTCAGTTAGATTCACTCTATAGAGCACAACACTGAGGCAACAGAACATGCTTGAATGACATCATAGCCGCTGTTGGACTCACAGACGGCACACTATTTAGTTCTGCAGTCTGGGCCTCGAGGAGAGGTGAATAATAGGACTGCAGAATCAATTATAACATGGGGGAAGACAGTCAATTCTTCTTTCACTGAATCCAAGAAGTTTATATCAATATGCTGAACAAGAAAGGAAGCAGAAAACACAGACTTGGCAGCGAACTGGAGTTTCTTGTATCGTGTGTACTGTGCTGAGAGTAGATTGTTGAGATCAATAATATAAATAGTCATGTTTGTATAGTCTTCATGAGTAATCAGTAGAAAAAGTCCTTAAAAAAAAAACAAAAAAACAGAAAGACTAAAAGAAAACACAAAGAAGGAACATGTCCATATGATCACAATACAAATTCTGACAACTTCAGCATGTCTGGAATGGACCGCCCAGTGTTTCAGAATATAGGGTTCCTACAAAATGTCCACTTTAAAATGCAATACTCAATTTTCCAGTCTCAGTTGTCCAGATTTTCCTTTCAGTTCATATGACATTACGGGCACCAAAACAAATTTACCTCTCTATCTATCCATCTATCTATCTATCCATCTATCTATCTATCTATCTATCTATCTATCTATCTATCTATCTATCTATCTATCTATCTATATCTATCTATCTATCTATCTATCTATCTATCTATCATTCTATCTATCTATCTATCTATCTATCTATCTATCTATCTATCTATCTATCTATCTATCTATCTATTATTATATATATATATATCTATATCTATATCTATATATATATATATATCTATATATATCTATATATATATATATATAATCTATATATAATATATCTGGGTCAAGTTTAAAAAAAATAAAATGATCTAGTTAAATGAAGGCAGTGAATTTGCCTTTTTTTAAGTTTTTAATTCCAATTTTTATGTTTTAGCAACTCAAAAAGCAAATTGATAAGTTAGTTGGACAAAAACTCAAGTTGTGATGTGTCGAACCGGAAATAGTCATTATAATCTAAATACAAATCAATGTAAAAAGCACTTTAATTTGTTTTACAAATCAGCCTGAAAATGATTTTTTTTTTCCATACTTATCCAGTCTTGGAAAACGATAATAATCAAACTCCATACTTTCAAGACTGCACAGGAACCCTGTTGCAAAGCTACAAGTTTATGCCAAAGGGTACATTTTTTATAAAGTCGGTAAATCACTTGTTGAAAGGGCTGATGAAAGAGAAAACTATGAAAACAATACCCACTGTAGTCCAAAGTCATTAAAGATTTTACAGCGACCTTATACAACTGTGCACAGATTTTTCTTCTTAGATTTAAGTTTGGTACAAATTACAGACAGGAAATAGTTGTGTTCTTGCAGAGAGCGATACGAACAAGTGATAAACATGAAAAATTAAAACTTTGTCTCACACTTTGCAGACAAGTGATTTAATTTTCTAACTACGCCTTAACGACAGCTGCTTAAAACTGTCACTGACTTCATTCTGCAACAGGGCATGTAGAGCGACTGTGGAGGAAGGAAAATGCTGATGACTGGAAGAGGGCAAAAAGAAGGTAGAGAAGAGGACATGGATGTAAAAGCACATTTAAAAAGTGTGAGAGTTCTGAGGAGGAAACTTTGACAGGAAAGGGCATAGAGTGGAGGAACACGACTGGAGGAAAAGGAGATGTGGAGGGTGAGGGAACAGCCAGAGAGAGCAGAGTGGGGGTTGTGGCTTCTGCTCTTGACTGCTATCGATTTTCTGTAAGACTTGGAGTGCATCAGCTATTTCTATCCATTTCCTCCACCTCTCCCCTCCCTTTCTCATCCCTCCCCCTTGCACTGGCTAAGGTACCCTCCTCCTTCATACTCCTCCTCACACTTTCCATCCCTTCATTGCATCCCTCCCTACCAGCGACCCATTTCTCTATCTGCCTCCCATATATTCCAGCCGCTTTATCACACAGCATCCACGTTTCCTGTCCTTGCCCTATCGCACCATCTCTGTCCATGATCCCCATCACCCCCTTCGAGGTAAACTACCTTTTCCCCTTCCGGGCAACAAAAACACTGGAGAGAGCAGGTGGTTTGATGGATAAGGAGAGAGATAAGTAACAACCCAACCCAAGGGACAGAACGCTGACTGATGCAGAGCTTGCTAAAGAAAAACTGAACATATGTGATACACAAACCCACACATACATACACGCACTTCTCACATCACGCCGCCTTCTGAACACATGCCACTGCACACTTCACACTCCAGCAGAACGCTGTCACCGAACATGTTGGTTATGGTTGCCCAGATATCGTTTGTTTTTGATTTGCAATGGTACAAGTGTGTGCATATCCATTTAGAAGCAGACATAATTCTCCAAGTTTTACATTTTCCTGTCGATTTACATATCTGTCCTCATTATGTTCCTTTCCTTCCTTCTCCTGGCTGTCGCATTAAAGCTGATCCTTCATCTTCGGTTCTTGCAGGTGAAATAAAAAACACCCAGCAAACCGGTTGTGTGCAGAAGTTTGTACACAACATATGGAAAAGTTGAAGTGCACAGGAAGCAGCTTTAGGTTAAAGCACAACAAATTCATACATTTATCTGCCACACAGAAGCCCCTTCTGTGCACATAATGTATTTATAGGGTACATCAGAAATTTGCCCATCAGAAATAAGTTAGCAGAGAAGCACAGATCGGTTAAGTGGTTGAACTACTATTTTAAGAAGATGAAGATAAAGAAAATGATCACGAAGTTGACATTTTAAACCATCTTTAGCATCTTATATTGATGATTAGCACAGTTAGCACAGCTAGCATTGCTACAACACCAATCGTGTGCGTTTTCTGAAGAACATAGATATTTATCTAAACTCTGAGATTTCCAAAAGGCTGCCAGCACTTCCAAATCCAGCATGGCAGACAGGTTTGAAGCTCAAAAGGATTAAATAGATCATATTTGCTGTGCTTCACTCAACCTTCCGATTATCTGCTTTATTCTCACCCTTCTGCAGCCTGAATGAACTGCAGTCATGTCTCAGTGTGTCAAAAAATAGCAGCCGATTTCTCTGAGCATTTCTAGTTAACAGGAGCTGATTTAATCCTCATCTTTTTCTTTTTTTTTATGTGCATCAATGCCATGCTACACCAGCGGGTTTTCCTCTCACTAAATGGGGAGCGTGAACAGGCTTGATTTTATGACCAAGCAAAAAGAATCCCCCGTCTAAGATTTGAATTGAGAAAGCACCTCTAACAGTAACTCCAAAAACCCCTAGCCTCAACGCCAAAGCCCTGCTAGCGTGCAGGACGAGGCCCATCCAGTTTTACAGAGGAGACTCTTTCCACCGAATATTTCTGTGAGCTTAAGTGCTCCTGCCTTTCTTGACATCTTTTCAAAGCTCTGCCATTACGACCATTTCGACAGCAAAGCCAAGCAATCTGCGTGCATACGTTTCTGACAGTCCCCAACAGTGCCAGACAGTGAGGACATTTGTGATGCATGACACACACTTGGCTAACCACTCCTTCACACTGTATGATGATATTTCTCACTCTTCGTTCTACATTCACAGCCAGAAATCGTCCACCTCTGTCCCGAGATACACAGATGCTAATAGGCTGCAAGTGCTCCAAATTCACTTAAAACTATATTGTTAAAACATAATTTGAATTTGTGTTATACTCATTTTGTATCTTTATGGGGACTACAGTGCAATTTATGAGCTTAAGACGGAGTACGTAAGAAATCAGTTAATTATGCAGAACATTTTTATAAAAACAATTGATAGATTCTGTTACTTATTCTTAGGGTCTGTGACCCAAGTTATTTCTTTATACATTCAACAGAATACAATTTCAGTTTTTTTTTTTTTATATTACATTTTTTGTTTGTATTTTGGTTTTTTTGCAACTGGTAGCAGCCACTTGTGAACCATTTGTTCTAACAAATACATTTTAGAGTACGGATTTCCTCTTTGAAAGTTTGAGCGCTGCTTGGAAACCTGGATTTAATTTCATTTAAACAGGACAACTCAAGTCTTCTCAGAGCATTTATTTTAAAATGGTCAACTTCAGGGCTAAGTATAAAATTTCCAGCTTGCCGCATTTTTTAACCACTTCCACAAAAGCACTTTGTGCAGCATGAGTTGTTGGAAACATGCTATATAAATACATTTTGGCCCTTGACGAAAACGTTCAGAGTAACAGATACTGGAATGAAGCACAGAGTAATTCGAAAATGAATGGATAGATGTACAAGTGGTGCAGATGTACGAATTAATAATAGTACTTACTCCTAGTGATTAAGCGAAGGTTTTCTACCATTCCTGCAGCATATTGTGCCATACGGACAGTATGTTCCGCTGTCCTTTTGTGGCCGTAATACATCCACACAAATATCTGTATTTTTAACGATTGAAACATATTTTGCCATGTGTTCAAAATAATGACTGGAATAAACCATATGTACCTTGGCTGGTTGTAGATGGATTATAATACACGAGTGGCTTGAGCGTCATACTTAACGCTCTAACTTAACCTTCCAAAGCACCCTACTTAACTGGTTTGAGTAGTAAAGTGCCTTTCTTAAGTATTCACACCCCTTGAACTAGCTCACAGTATGTCACTTTATAACTAGAAACTGATGTGACAGACCAAAACAAATGAACAAATTATTCTGAGTTGGAGGGAAAATGATGCAAATAAAAATCTCATTCCTTATAGGATTCCTATTATAGAAATTGTAAGATTAGTCTCCAGGAGAAGGTCATAAAACCAAGTGAAGATTTTAAACATCATCTTTAGACAACCCTGCGGTTCTGGTCATTCTGAACTACGCCAATACAACAGATTAGCTCGCATGACAGAACCAGGCCTCATCTCATGAACAACTGGCCCGCTTAAATCAACAGAGACGGCCGGTCAACATGCAAACAGCCGGGGCAAACGACACATCCTGCCCATCCTTCTTCTTCCTTTGCGCAACAGTCAGTCAGGGCCTGCTCTACAGGTTGCAAGCCGAGAGGTTGTTTGCAAGGCGGGCTTCCTCTCTGTTTTGCTTACAGTGCTGCCGATGATATGCGCCTCCCGCCAGCTCGAGTTTATGAGATTTGCTCACATGCTCCCTTTGCTAATACTCCCAGACCTCCATCTAATTAGCTCTCCCGTCCCCTCCTCAACCTCTTTCTGCATCCAACCCTTCCTTTAAAAACAAAAAATAGATAAAAATGTGAGTTGCACTTCCTTTCAACTCTAATAAACCTGCCAGATCCCACACATGACTTCTTTTTAAACAAACGCTACTCTTTTCTAGAGCATTTTTGGCCTCTTACTGGCCTTCCTCTTCTTTTCATATTGACATTTCTTAAGGCTTTAACTGACCTCTCTCCCTCTTAGAAATACTTTCTCCTGACCACAATAAAGCCGGTCTCTTAGACTTTAGGCCAAATTTAAGGTCACTGGTCAACTATTCCAAGAAATCTCTCCTGCCGATAGAAGTGACTTCTTTGTTGTTTATTTGAAGTGAAAAAGTATCACAAAACACCTGCTACTTGGTCAATCAGGGTGAAAGGGTTCTCTTCACGCTGGAGGGGGTTGCCCTGATGCCAAGACAAAAGCAACGTTTAAACAGAAAAACTCAAACAATGCGCATGTTTCCACTTCTGTAAGAGACAGAGGGATCGCTAGGGTAGGAGTAGAGAGGTAGATGTAGAGTGGCTAGAGTGCTGCTTTGGGCAATCCATTAAAACGATCCCTCCATTAGACAAATGTGAGGGAGGAGGCCAAAGAAAATGGATCAGAGGGGTACAGAAAGGGTTGAACGACCCAGAGGGGAGGGAGAGGGGAACGTGGCTAAAAGAGGAAAGGCTGTGACAGACGTGGGACAGAATCGGGATAGGATATCAGATGATGTTTTTATCTGCTCAGGCCAATCTGGCACCGCTTTTGGGACATTTTGTGAACACTTTAGTCTCAATAGACATTATGATTCAGAAACCAGGTGGGCACAGTCATGTGCACAGCAAACAAGATGGTCTGTCAAAGAAAGCAGGAGCACTCACGATGATCAACAAGAAGGAAAAAATGAGGTGGAGAGGACAAAAAAGGGACCAAAAGAATTACTGCAGACTACAATGGGAAGTGAGGAGAGAGGGAGAGGGGCAGGGACTGAAGAGTTACAGGACAGCATTATCTTTCATGTCCAATGCAGGTGACTAGCATGGGAAGGATGGATTAAGTATCTCTCCTTTTCTTTCACACTCAGCCAATAAGCAAGGCTCATTCTGGGAATGGAAAAAGGGTCTAATAAAGGGTGTTGTGCTGGGAATGGTCCGGATAGCCAGCTGCTTTACTCTGCTAGAAGAATATTCAACTCCTAATTACTCTGAAACAAGTGATGTGAATATTACTCAACAATGATAAATGCCATATCTGTACAACCAATTTGAGACTAATTTGAGACTAGTAAGTGAAAAATGTTATTAAGGTTTGTAATGTCCCCCTTTTTCCATATGCGGGCATTAGAGACTTCAGAAGATTGTGTTGACAAATCAGTCAGGACCTTTATCTGCAGCTGATGCTTCTATGCATGCTCTTCCCCCTTCCTATGCAGAGATGTGAGACAAGGGTGCAGGGAGCCAGAACATGATGGGGAAACTAGGGGTTAGAAATACCCGGGTTTTTTTTACATTGTACAACACCTGCACCAACTGGCCAATTTTCAGGTTGAACGGTTCTGGCTGGTGACTGGATGTGAGAAGCTCAAAATAGTCAGTCAATGAGGTGTTTAACTCAAAGGCAGCACAGAGATGTAAGAAGCTATTTAAAAAGGAAACTATATTTTCTACTACATCAACACACCTATGGTTCATCAGTCAGCAGGAGAGAGCAAGATCTTTAGGAGATGACAGGACGGCTGAATGGAATACAGCAATGTTGCTCTATTTGATCAGTTTTTAAGTCCGTTTTGGAAAATGGTG
Source organism: Crenichthys baileyi (assembly GCA_036173005.1). Lineage (NCBI taxonomy): Eukaryota > Metazoa > Chordata > Actinopteri > Cyprinodontiformes > Goodeidae > Crenichthys > Crenichthys baileyi. Next base: position 265,062 of record JAHHUM010002404.1, read on the forward strand.
AATTTGGAAATGTTTGCAGTCTTTTGGAAATCTCAGAACTCTACTTTAACCAAGAAATATAAATGAAGACTCCCCATCTTATAATTTTAGCTGCTAATCGCCAAGATGCCAAAGACGGTTTAAAGAGTGAATTGAAACATTTTGCCTTCGATTTAAAATGTCAAAACCCTGTTTCACAGTAGATTTTCTCTCACACATATATTGAATGCCGTTCTTATATGGGCTATGGACTCGATCGCGTTCTCGTCCTGGATACTACCAGCAGTACGGCGTTACGGTGTCATGTTAAAGAGAAATCTGAGTTGGACAAACTTTGTATTGGCAGGTCAAAGATTTCCAAAAAAAAAAAACAAGAAATTTGAAAATCGTCCCCAAAAACATCCAATCTGCAGCTCAACAATATACTGAGGGCAGCATATATAACTTAATATTGAAATGATTTCCCAAAATGGCTCTCCCCTTCTGATCTTAAATATCAAATTGGGATATTAACTGTGCCATGTTTTCATAGATAGGGATCACCAAGTAGAGTCAATGTTCTGCCATTGGCTGCCCAGAAAACTTGCAAGACCTCACTGACATGTGTGTTGTGGGGAAATATTTTTCAAAACAGGTTTACTCACCAAACTAGAAGTAAAGCTTTGTCTGAAAATTGCCTGCAGGTAAGCTTCTGATTCATAGCAAGCGAGACCTTAACTGCACGACCTTCCTCTAACAAACTTCTCCACTGACCTAGGTATACGTCAAAAAGAAGAAATACGTTTCTGCAGGACAGTGATAAAAGAAACGTCGCTGAGAAAAAGATTTTAAATTAAAAGTATCACTAAAGACAGTTTTGATGCTAACCTGATGTCTTTGCTTCGCCTCATAGACACGTGATGCTGCATGCCGCTGTAAGGATTAGAGTGGCATGCAAAGCAAAGTATATGAAGCAAAACAAGCAAGCCAAACACACAGGGGAATAGAAAAGCAGCATGTCCCTGTCATCTGTGACAATGCAAGCAAAAAATGTAACTTCTCCTCTTCGTACTCCAAAACAGAAACCGTTACACCGTTTCGCCATAACGCCAAACTCAAATGACTCTAATTGAAGACAAAATGTCTTGCCCAGGACAGCCCTAATAACATGTTTTATAAGATATTTACAATAGCAAGAAAGGAGAGATTATCTCCTCTGCTGATCATAGAGAGATTTTAACAAAGAACAGGAGAGGAAATGACACTGGTAATGAGGTTTAAATGCTGCAGACATGTGTCAGATTAAGTCACAGCTATGGTACATCTGCAGTGCGACCCTACCTGCAGGTTCTGCTTCTTAGATCAGATGTACTCACTCAACATCCAGCAATGCCACCTTCCTTCCATTGAATTCGGTTTTTGATGAGAGTACAGTATATTTATTCTATTCAGTGATACAAGCAATCCAACATGTCATAACTAAGCTACTATGACAGTGGAAATTACAGGCTGCAAACTCTGATGACAGCAACTTTAATGATGCAGACTGGTGTGGCAAACTAGACTGTATTTTTTAATAATCGTCTTTCAGTCTCTCCCATGTCGCTAAAGAAATACAGACAATTCCCAGCCAATCTGTAACCATTACACTGCTCTGAAAATCTGCAGGGTTTGGGGGCCTGGTGGTTTAAATGGGTTCAGCTGTATGATTCAAACTCTGTAGGTAATTCCAGTCTCAATTAAATGCTGTAAGGTTCTTTGAACACATCATAGACAGGCACTTTCTGTTTAAAGGTCCCTTTGTTTTGTTTTTTATTATAATGAACAACAAAGTCAGATTTTTATACCATTTTTAATAGGAAATTTGGATAGGCAGTATGTTGTTTTGAAGGAAAATATGACCGAGGTAGGCAAAACCTAAAATCAATGAGTAGTTGGTCTTTTTCAAGATGACAAATACAGAATAATACTTTTCATTTAGCCGTTGAATTTTTACTGTTAGTGAATCTAATCATGTCCCAGCTTCATCTTTGTGGCCACCAAGTTAACAGCCATAGCATTTAGATTTAGGTCCTCAAAATATTCTTCCTCACATCTCCTTGGGTGCACTTTTTTTGTGTGTGAGACAAAAACAAATCATTAACCACAGCTTCAGAGAAGGTGAAACTCTAGCCGAGGTGTTTCCATGTTATACGGTTCACTGCACTTCAATTGCTGTGTGTGAGCGACCGCGCATGTACACCCAGAAACAACCCCGCACTCAAAGTTCAGTCTTGTTACGGAAAACGTCAAATCATAAGTTACCCCGGTAGACACAGGGAAAAATATAACTCCAAGCGAACACAGAGCCACCGCTCAGAAACCACCGGAGTTTTCTCATAAAGAAATTTGTTGTAAACTTAAGGGATGAACAACACCGAATAAATCATAGCTAGTGCTATATTTTTGAATACATACTTTCAATAAGTTAAGCAAGTTAAGTGACATATACACATTATGCAAAATGTATATTCATGTGTTTGGTTGTTAGAGACCAAACCAATAAAGAGCCCAAAGCCTAATTTTTCTCCACATAAAACAAACACCCCCGTGCACATGTTGGACAAACTTTAGCCTGTGCACACGAGTCTTGTTACCTAGCTACAGCAATATTTGCAGAACTGACTAAACGTGGAGGTGCCACACCACCTTAAGAAACAAAGTGAGGTTTACAGTCTATTCTCAGCTGTTCTGTATGTTTGAGGCTGCCCAAGTCCACACACCAACAAAAGACCGCTGCTGTTCTTTAAACTACTGAATAAGTGTTGACTCTGTACCACCCAACCAAGCACATGTAAATCTCCCACATCAAACGTCTTCACACATACACAAACAGTAATGTCATGCCAACCCTAAAGGGCAGTGCCCCCTCATGGTTTCAATTTGCTTCTAAAAACGGTCCCTATCCAATAAAAACAACATCCATCCCATGTTTTATGAGACAAAGGTCCATAGGACTTCTCTCTTACCAATAATGTCAAGCAGAGACATTTACCTGCCATCGGGATGTGGTGCATCCCGGGGGGGAGCCTGTGTATGCCGGGAGAGGCGTTGCTTCCCGGAGCTCTCTGCTGGTTCTCTGGGTGATTGCTGTAAGCTCCGAGTGGTGCGCAGCCGGCACCCTGCTGCTGTTGGTGCTGCTGCTGCTGCTGGTGGTGGAGATGATCATGGTGGCTGGACACCGTAACGCCGGTGGTGTTACTCCCAACACCGTACTGCTGGTAGTATCCAGACCGAGAACGCGATCGAGTCCGTGGGGGTTCCATAGCCATTTGGTGAGGGTGAGAGAGATGGAGGAGGAAAGAGGAGGAGGGAGCGGTGGTTGGGGACTGCGGCGGAGAGCCGTTGGTCGATCCGGGCTGTATAAAGCTCCTAGCGCCGCTGTGACTGAAACCGAAGCCCCCAAGCCCCACTCTGCCCCCCTCTGCGGCCCCGTACTCTGTACGCTCCGCCGACTCCGCCGCCCCCGCCTCTTCGAATAAATCAGCCCCTTTAGGGACAGGCTCCGGGGTGGAGGGCAGCCGGGGGCAAACTCTGGGCTCCTGGGTCGTTGGCTGTCCAGCGGCTGCGATTGGCATTTCCTTTCGGGGGATTTCCTCTACTTCTTTTTATTATTTTTTTCTTAGCCTTTTCTGTCGTTTTCTCCCACAGTAGCAGCTTTAAGAGGCTGTTGGAGGAAAAAAACACAAAGTTTTTGAATGAAAAAAGTTAAAATGTAGCAGTTATTTTAAGAAAGTATTCTCGTGTTTGCCAGTTTGTACACTAAAAACAACGAAAAGCCCTCAGAAGTGGTTCAACAACGCCCCCTCAGCTAAACTCAAAATACAGAGAATATCTTACATTTTACATTTAACATAAACGTGTGTAGATAGAGGACATTTAAAAACACCCACTTTGAATCAACATCCATTTCATCGCTCTCTTAACGTTTACTTGAGCAGAGTTCAACTTACGGGGAGGCTAACGCTGGGGGAGATGCTAGTGTTGGTGCGCAGATAAACCCGACATTACCATTTTCTAACCGGCTAAACAACCGGGTTACAATACCGTTTCAGCTCATCATCTTCGTATGTAGTCCCGAATTGAGTTTACGTTCACTTTACCCACTTTACCACCATTTAAACCTGTTTAGCCAGTCTGCATAACGTCGCTCGCTAGCTTGGCAAGCCTCGCCAACACCAACCCCTCCTCCAGCAGCGACCAACACAAGAGGAAAAAAAATGCCGTAGCTAACCGCCCACGCCACAAATCCCCTTAAAATGCCCGGTAACTGGTAGCAAAACGTTGAAATAATGAACGAAAAAAATGTTTGAGGTGGTTTCTTTGCGTTACATCGAGCCCCCGGGTGGTGGTGTGTCCCCCTGCCGTGAAGACGCGAAGAGCTGAGAGAAAGATTGAAGAGGAAAAAAGTGGTGAATCTAGAATTAGAAAGAAATAAGCAGGGCTAAAATTACCACGGTCTAAAGAGATGACCCCGCAGCTGAGAACAGCGCTGAAACCAGGCCTGTTTGCCCGTCTGGAGTAGGTAATTTGTCAGAAAAGTCGTACCTTAAAGGCGCTCTCCTCCGCCGTGCTCCTAACTGTCGATATTGTTGTGTGCCCTGTGATTGTGAGCGTATGAGCCCAGTGTGAAATGTGACAGACCGTCAACGCTCAAGTCGGATTGCACGAGGCTCGACCAATCGATGACAGACAAACGATCGCGTTTGAAGTCTCTTTTAGCACTCCCATATGTCCCATATTTGCTGCACTTACAGAAAACGAATGCAAGTCTTAGGTGTCTTGCTTATACGTCTTTTCATTATTCTTACTTTCCAGTAGCACGCTTTTTTTTGTTAACTGCCTAGTCTGAATTCGGTAATTGATTTGTTTCCCCTTTTAAATCAGAAGCTGTGGATAGCAAAGAGGCTGTCTAAAAGGGGCTTTAAATTATGTATTTACAAATGCTGAGCCTACTCAGTGCAGCTGTTTCCTCTGGAGCCAAAAGTTCGTTATGAAATAGGTATTTGTATCTGTGCATGCAAAAAGTTACACATGAAAACCTTATTTTACAGAAGGATCACTAATTCAAAAATCAGTTTTAAAACATCTGTAATCAACGTAGAATTAGTCAGTCTGCATTTGTCCTTTTGATGTATTGTGTTTTCATTTTTTTGTCTCAGTCTAAGGTGTTTTATTTTTATTTTTTTATTTATTTTACTTGGCAGTGCCACATATACTGTGTTGACCTGAGCTGGAAACCATGTTGCCCATATTAAAACCGTCGCTGTACATGGGTGCATCTGAATATGTTTTATCACTCACGACTTCTGCTCGGTTAGCTGCATTTGTACTGCTTGTTGAGCTTTTCTCATTTATTCAAACTTTATAGTACTTTGCATAAGTTTTAATGCACCTCTGTAATCCTTAAATTGGTGAAGAGGACTGACTTCATTGTCAGTCAGTCAGTCAGTCATTTTCTACCGCTCCTTCCATAGTGGGTCGCGGGGAAGCTGGTGATTATCTCCAGCAGTCTATGGGCGAGTGGCGGGGTACACCCTGGACAGGTCGTCAGTCTACCGCAGGGCAACAGACAAACAACCATGCACACACCCAGTCATACACCTAAGGGTAATTTAGAGAGATCAATTAACCTAACAGTCATGTCTTTGGACTGTGGGAGGAAGCCGGAGTACCCGGAGAGAACCCACGCATGCACGGGGAGAACATGCAAACTCCATGCAGAAAGACCCCCGGCCGGGAATCTAACCCAGGACCTTCTTGCTGCAAGGCTTGCTACCAACTGCGACACCGTGCAGCCCTGGCTTCATTTTATTTTTCAAAATAAAAATCAAGTTGTTGTTTACTTTATTGCCTTCCACATTTATGTGTTAAGTTAGAAATGGTGTGACCCTTTTATTTTATGGGAGCCTTGTAACGGCAGCTGTATCAAAGTCCAATCATTATAACAAATTACCATAAGTAAAATGTACATGTACATCTTAATACCTTTAAATATATTTGAAAGTTAATTTATTTCACTAACTTAATTCAAGAAATATAACTCATTTTTGTAGAATCATTACACATTAAATACATAAATGTCAACCTACTGAAAACTATGTAAATGTACTTTACAGTATATACACGCAATACTTTGTTAAGGCGTTTATACTGCATCAATGTGGTGTGACATGAAGGTGATCAGCCTGTGGTTCTGCTGATGTGTTAAGAAGGTCAGGTTGCCTTTATAGGAGCCTGTTGGTCATCTTCATTTGTGGGTCTGGTGTCTCATCTGCTTCTTGACAATACCTTATAGATTTCCTATGGGGTTTAGGTCAGGCCAGTTATCTGGTCAATCAAAAACAGTAATATCTTAAATCAGGTATTGGTACTTTTGATAGTATGGGGAGGTGCCGAGTCTTGCTGAAAATTGAAATCAGCATCTCCATAAAGCTTGTCAGCAGAGGGAAGCAGGAAGTGCTCCTAAAGTTACTGGTTGACAGCTGTCTGGACTTTAGCCATTAAAAACCTGGACCCCAAACAACTTGGATGCTGTGTCGCTCCACTTTTCCTCCAGACTCTGGGACCTTGGTTTCCAAATTAAATGCAAAATTTGCTTTCATCTAAAATGGGAGGTCTGACCACTGGTTCAACACAAGGAATGCAAGATTTGGAGCCTCTATCCAGGATACATTTCTGTGGCTCTTGAATAACCAACTCCAGATGCAGTTCACAGCTTCTAAATCTCCCCCAAACTCTGAATGGGTTTTGTTTCCCGATCTCAAGGCTACAGTTTTCCATGTTGCATGTATACCTATTTCTTCCAACTTTTTTCCTTTCACCAAACTTTACATTTATATCCATGGATACAACACACCGTAAAATGCCAGTTTATTCCGCAGTAGCGTTTTGTGTCTCACCCTTCTTGTGGAGTGTGTGAATGACATAAAAGTCAGCAGTCCTACCTATGATTATGTATAAATTGCATATAATATGATGTATGTACATAATATTTCTGTATTAAAATATTTTTTTTTTATTATTGTTCTTGTCTAATATTTGCATTTTATGGGAGAGTAAATTTGGGGTTTTTATTAGCTGTAAACCATCATAATGAATATTAACAGAAATGTATGGTTGAAGAACATCACTCAGTATGTAATGAATCAGTACAATATTTGAGTTTCTTTTTTTTTTTTTTTACTAAAATAAATTAAATTTTCAAAATGCACCTGTAACACTTGTGCTCTTTGCATGTTTGGCTTTTTATAGAAATGATTGCACGTGAAGAATGTTCCCATCGTCTTGTTTTCACACACACTCAACTCTGAACCTATCAGCACCACTCATAACACTCACATACAGCCAGCAGACACACACACTTTCTCTCTCTTCATTACACTCCCTTTCACTACTTTGATGATATGCAAATATCCCTCCCACCCTCCTTCTTCTTACCCCTCCCGTCCTCTCTCTCACAGGCCTCCACTCATACATACACACACATGCACATGCATTCACACATATTACATGCAGGCTAATGCGCTGTGGCAGCGTCCACAGACAGGCGGGGAAGATCAATTTTTCACCCAGTGTGCAACCAATATTTATAAGATAAGGCCACAGACGATAGAAGAGGAGAAGGGATAGAAAGGTGTAGGGAAAAAAGAATAGAACAACGCAGAAGGGGGAAAAGAAAATAATAATAATTGAGTGAAATAAAGGAGAAGACCAAGGAAAAGAGAAGGAGGTGAGTCCGAGAAGAAGGGTGAGTGGTATGAAGAGGAAGCGGAACAGAGAAGAGGAGCAGAGGGAGTAGTTACTAGGGAGCGTGAGCCACGGGTGAGAAAGTAGAGAGGGTGGGGATGTCTCGTGGGTGTGTGGGAGGGTGGAGGCAGGATGAGTAAGTGGGTTAGGGGTTTGTTGGAAAGGGGGATGGGTGTATTGAGGACTCTGGGGGATGGGATTGGGAACGGATAGGGTGATAAGGGAAAACCAGGGATAGTGTGGAATAGAGGAGGGTTTTTTTTGCTGACATGCTCTCTTATTGGCTCATTTAAATGCTGGGGGAGGGGCAGCCACAACCCATACTTTCACCAGCTGTGGTGAATAGCAGAGAAACAAAGAGAGGATGAGAGGAAAGAGGGGGGGACGGGTTATGTGCTTCAATGTTGATATTTTGCTCTAATTAGATTTCTGTCTGAGTGGCGGAATGAATGGCAGGGATCCTACTGAAAAAGGTACATTACAATAGGAGGTAGGCTTCATTACAGTTGCACAAGTCTAGTTTTTGCAAGAAGTTCTAGATCCTTAATTAAGCTAATTAATTTAACAGCATCTCTTCCATATGCCTAAATATAAGTCTAAAAATTTCTTTGGAAAAATTTTGTCTTCAGCTAAAAGTTGTAGGTAAAGTTCAGGATACCACATTTATAATTTATTTACTTTAGTATTAGGCAAGATGTTATGAAAGGTGGCAATAACAATATTTCAAGTGATCCATGTCATTGGAATCCAAATCTCGAAGGGATAGTTTTTTTTTTTTTTAAGTGAGGTTCTGTTAAAAACTTACCTGCAGTATATAACTCTCTCTACTTAAAGATTAGCTCAGCTAGGGTTTGAAGGCTGCGGGTTAGTTTGCTCTTTTGACAGTATGTATCCCATGTAGTGCGCCGGACCTATACGAGGCTTTGGTCCTCGATGAGGCTGTCGCAAGTTCGAGTCCCAGCCCGGTGACGTTTGCCGTATGTCTTCCCCCTCTCTCCACCCCTTTTCCTGTCTGCCTATTTTCAGAAAACAAAAAAAAAAAAAAAAAAAAGGCTACTAGTGCCACAAAACCAAATGTATCACAAAAAAATTTCCGACAGGTTCAAATAGATCCATCATCGGTGCAAAATGTGCCAAAGCAGACGGCTCCTTTTCAAATCATAAAAATTAGGTTTCAAATGGCAAACACTACCAACGAATGAAATGAAGAAAGTGCCAAAACATCATCAACCTGAGAGAGGCAAGGCCAAAGAGAATTTCTACCATGTTGAAACAACTCAAATCTCCAAAATCTCTAAGCAGTTTGTCTGAATGCTATTTTATGAAATGAAGGTAGGAGACAGTGTGCAACTGATGATCTTGCTGTGTAAAATGCACATTGAGAACAGAGCAAGTAAAACATTTTCAGGCAGATAAACTGTCTTGTATAAAAGTAAAGCAGTGTAAAAAAGCAAAAATGCTATAGCAGTTCAAGTGAACATTTTTCTTGGTCTTTACACTGCTTTACCTTTATTTTAGATAGTGTCTTTGACCAGAAACACCTTACATGCTCTGTTCTCAGTACGTTTCACGTAGGAAGATAACTTGTGGCGCATTGCCTCCTACTTCTATTTTCTATGTAGATATGATATGTTCAATTTTTCTCAGAAGTCAGATCTCGAATCTGAGAATGTCATCACATCAGAGTTGAGAGTGTTCGATCCAAGTTGAAAAACTGGCAGGTTTTGCTATTTTTCTTCTTTTGGTGCTAACTAAGATTAGCCATACAAGCCAATAATAATGTGTTTGTCTCCATTTTATGTTTTTGGACACTAAAGGAACATTGGGTAAAATAGAGATTGTAGAGACCATGAAAACAGTGCAAATAAATCTTTGTTTTATTGGATACTGAAATCCTGCTGGCAAAATCAGGCTTTCCTGGTTGGAATTCCAACTGTGGGGTGTTCTTGTTGAACATCCTACCAGGAACGCAGTAAACATAATATTCCAGCACAAAGAAATGCCCCAATGATGCACAAATAACCATTAATAGCCCAGTGCAAACACAACATAAGTTCATGAAATAGCATTAGCATAAACCATGGTCTATTTAAGGCTGGAGTTGTTTTTAAGACTGTAGAAGTCCGCTTTGGATTTGGGCCCTTCCAGGTCCAGCTAATCCTAAAAACTCCTAGTGAGTTGTCTTGTGTGGGTAAGATATTAACTGCTTACCTACCTTTTAATAGCACACTTCAAAAATCCTGAAATGCCCAATGAATCTATTTGTAGTTCGAAATAGGTAATTTGTTCTCTTTAATCCTTAAAGCACTTGACTGCCTTTGAACTTAAAATTTATAGAAAAAACAGGTTTTTAAACTGAAATTTAATTCCAGCACACAGAAGAAGGCAGACTGAGTGCCATGTGTTTATGGAGCCCAGCTGAACTCCGCCTGCTAAACCAGTCGCTGGGTGTGACAGACTGTCAGGCAGGGGAACAGAGAGGGTGGTGTGTGTCTGTGTGAGAGAGAGAGAGAATAACAAAAAAAGCATGAGAAAATGAGACAAGAAGCCAGGCTGACCAATCCAAGGAAACACAATTACACTTGAGACAAAAGACACATGCAAAAGTATTTGTGATGAGTAGAATCACAGGAATCATAGTGAGAAGCATAAACATGAAGAATAAAAGAGAGAGAGCAAAGAGAGGAGGAGGCCAAGCTTTCTGTGACTGAGCCAGACTGGAGTGGTGGGACTTGGCTGCTTGTGAACCCTTGGCTTCTGTATTAAAGCAAGGAAAGGAGGGAAAAATCACAGTTGAAAAATGAAAAGGGCAACAAGCTATGCCAAGAATGCACAGGCAAGAAGTAACACATTGGGTTCTTTCCTTCTGCCTGCCTTTCTCTTTTCCCGAACAGATCTAAACAATAGGTGGGAGCAACCTTGAGAACCAAGAATTATAAAGTCTGAACCCCGCTTTGTGATT